>NW_026466303.1:0-13639 GCF_026875155.1 Cherax quadricarinatus
AAAAGAATAAATAAAATACATTATTAAGTATGTCACGAGTGTTTCTGTGTTGTTGTTGTTGTTCGGTGTACAAGCCCACTGAGTGCATAAGCCTTACGTAGTAGTGGTGGAGGCAGCAGAGGCGGTAGAGACGGCAGTGTTGTCAGCCACCCTACGTAACTCCAACAACATTGGAGGAGTTAGGTTCTTGCTGTCTTTTTTCTGTCGATTAATCGCTTAACTTACTTGCTACAGTTAATGCTACACTTTATCGCTGGCTGCCGCTATAGCCTTTATAGACTCCTGCTGCCTTAGTATCATACATATTGTAGAATCACTGAAAAATGCACATTCTCCCCTCTCTCTCTCTCAACCCTTTACCAAAGGGCTGGCTAGCACTAGAAGCTTTCTTTGGGCCCATGGTGGCTTACTTAGCAGTTACAAGCACTAAAAACAATGGAATAGTACAAAATGCATCGCATGTACGTGTGTAATCGCCAGCAGTGGCTTGTAAACAATGGCACACTAGCCACACTGGAGTGGCCAGGCGGCTCAGGCCGTGCGGACATGTTTCTGGACGAATGTCCTAAACTGAGTTTTTTATCATTAGCCGAGCCAATATTTTGACGCAAAAACGTATTGGTATCAGATTTTATCGCTATCCGATGGCATCGTTAACTGAGGGTCCACTGTACTACAGGTCTCCCTCAACATTCGCGAGGGTTAGGGGATCAAGAGCTTCGTGAATGTTGAACAAATCGCAAATGTTTGGTGCCCCAATATATTGTAGGGAAATTTAAATACAATACTGCTTCCTTAACCTATTGAACCATGAACAATCATAAAACGCATGAAAACATCGTAAAAATATATATATGTATTGTATATACATACATGCTTTTCCCACTCATATACTTGTCCAACCTCTTTTTAAAGCTACCCAAGGTCCTATCGAAGCTAAAATCTTGGGTAGTTTCAAAATTTAGGTTGGATAAATACGTGAGTGGGATGGGTTGGATTTGAGTGGGACTTGCACATCAGAGCTTATTTCTTGGGTAGCATTGAAAATTGGGTAGGTCAAATGTTTGTTAGTGGGATGAATTGTAAAGGACCTGCCTAGTATGGGCCAACAGGCCTGCTGCAGTGTTCCTCCTTTCTTATGTTCTTATGTTCTTATGTGAGTGAGAGGGGTTGGATTTGAGTGGGACTTGCACGGAGTAAATGAATTAGCAAAGCTTATTGCTTGTGTAGCGTTTATTCTGTTAGTGGGTTGGATTTGTGAAGGACCTGTCAAGTATAGGCCAACAGGCATACTGCAGTGTTCCTCCTTTCTTATGTTGATGAGTGGAACAGTGTGCCTAATATGGTTATGAGAACATATAAACATAAGAAAGGAGGAACACTGCAGTAGGCCTGTTGGCCCATACTAGGCAGGTCCTTCAAAATCCATAAGAACATGAGAAAGAAGGAACACTGCAACAGGTTGTTAGGCAAGACACATATGCAACAGTTAGGTATCTTTATTTCAAAATGTTTTGCCTACACAGTAGGCTTCTTCAGTCGAGTACAGAAAAGTTGATAGAAGCAGAAGAGACGTGAAGACGATTTAATCAGTCCATCACCATTGAAGTTTTGAGGTGGTCAGTCCCTCAGTCTGGAGAAGAGTATTGTTGAAGATTTGAGACACTTATGCAAAATATGGGAATCTTTATTGTGTTGAAGTGACAGGATGGAGCCTTATATACCGCCAGGAGGTGAGATGTAGGCCATTAGTAGAGGCCTACTAGTGAGAATGGCTGGATTTGAGAAGTATGTGACCTCCCAACGACTACATTCTTACCTCTACTAGTGGCCTACATCTCACCTCCTGGTGGTATATAAGGCTCCATCCTTTCACTTCAACTCCATTTTATTTCAGACTATGGAACAATACTCTTCTCCCGACTGAGGGACTGACCACCTCAAAACTTCAAGGATGATGGACTGATTACATCGTCTTCACGTCTCTTCTGCTTCAATCAACTTTTCTGTACTCGACTGAAGAAGCCTACTGTGTAGGAGAAAAATTTTCAAAATATAGATACCTAACTGTTGCGTATGTGTCTTACCTAACAACCTGTTGATATTTTATACCATTTTAATATTCACTGCAACAGGCCTACTGACCCATGCGAAGCAGGTCCATGCTTCGCACCTAGTCAGGTCACTTCCACTTAAGGAAGGAGCACAGCATCAGACCTGGTAGCACAAGCTAGTCAAGTCCAACTCACACCCACTCATGCATTTATCCAACCTATTTTTAAAACTACAAAAGGTCTGAACTTCTATGATGGCACTCGGGAGGTTGTTCCACTCATCCACAACTCTATAACCAAACCAGTGCTTTCCTATGTCCTTCCTGAATCTGAACTTTTCCAACTTGAAACCATTACTGTGAGTCCTGTCTTGGCTGGATATTTTCAGCACACTATTTACATCCCCTTTATTTACTCCTGTTTCCCATTTATACCCCTCAATCATATCCCCCCTAATTCTACGCCTTCCTAGAAAGTGCAGATTCAGGGCCCTCAGTCTATCCTCATGGGGAAGATTTCTGATACATTGGATCAGCTTTGTCATCCTCCTCTGTACGTTTTCCAGGGTTTATATCCATTCTCTAATATGGTGACCAAAACTGTGCAGCATAATCTAAATGAGGCCTAACCAAGGATATTTAGAGTTAACATAAGAACACAAAAAAGGAGGAACACTGCAGCAGGCCTGTTGGTCCATACTTGGCAAGTCCTTCACAATCCATCCCATTGCCCAACTCAATTTTCAATGCTGCCCAAGCAATAAGCTTTAATTCTATTTACTCATGTGAAAGTCCCATTCACATTCCACCTCTCCACCCAAGAGAACAAAAGAAAGGAGGAATTAGGACTTCTTTTAAATTTATACACTCCCCCTTTATATGTAGCATTTTCCCAAAAAGGGGGGTGTTGCAAATAATGGTTGTCCAGAGAAAATTGGGTTTTAAATTTGGGTTGGCTGGACAAACACGGAAGGATAATGCAGTACCATTCATTGACAACTGGGCCCAAATTCTAAGGCCAAAAATGACTTTGTTTTCCAGGGATGGGGTTCCTTACCCAGGGCAGTGTGGGTTTCTTGCTAGCTCAGTTTAGGGGGTTGTTAGGATTTTAAAAAACTAGGATTAGTTAGAGGTGGGGGTTTTTGGGAAATGAAAAAAAAATGAGAAATAAAAAATTTTGGACTTGGGCATTAAATATTATGAACCCGGGTTTTTGAAAGACACAAAAGCAAACATTTGAAAATATTATTAAAAATGTTTTGGGTTCGGGGACCTTGATCACTTCTAAAAATACAGAGGTAAAAAAGGACTTTATATAAAGGCAGAAAAGGGGGAAGGGAGTAAACCAACAGGGTGTTGACCTGAAAATGCCATGTTGGGTTTGAGGAGGGTAGACGATGAGATCATGTGACCCCTTGTGTTTTTTGGGTTGGTGGTGCTTAGCCGGGCATAAGTTTCTTTATATGCTAATGTTTTTGAAATTTTGTGGTTTCCAGGTTATGTTCTTTTTTGGGTCGGTGTTTGGCGATTAGCGAGGCTTCTGGGCACCATCGGCATCTGAGGTCTGGTTGGGTTTAAAAAGGGGAGTTTTTGCCTCTTTCCCAGTTAAATCAAAGGGCCCCATGGATTTCTGTGGAGAACACAGGCGTCCCTTAAAAATCGTCTCTGTTACAGGCACTTAAATTTTTCTGGGGTTTTTCAGGGCGGCCCCCGCAAGATCTCTGCCTGTCTCGCCTACATATTTTTTGGGGGACAGAACCCACGGGGGGGTTTGGTTTTTAAAACCCTGCTGGGGGAATTTGGGAGGTGGGGGGGGCATTTCAAGTGAGGTTTTTGGGAAGATGATGTGTTTATGGGGGAAACTTTTGGATGTTACCTTAGAAAGTGCCCGGAAAGGGTATTCTTTGGAAACATCACCACATGGGACACTATAATTTGCTTAGGGGGTTTTTTCCCCAGGGGCGGTTTTTTAGGTTAGCTTGTCCCTTGATTCTCAATCTCGGTTTAAAAAAAGAGGGAAAAACTGCAAGACAGGCAAAAAAATCTTGGGGGAACCACCTGAACGAGCACAAAGTGCCTGTAAAAGAAGGGATTTAAGGTAACCTGTGCCCCTTTCACAGGGGACTCCATGGGCATTTGATGAACTGGGAGAGGCACAACTCGTTCTCACCGAACCCCCCTCAGACGCCGACATTGACCCAATAGAACGAAATTTTTGGAAACCCACAAAATTTCAAAAACATTAGCATAAAATTTATTTATTTTTTTTAAAAATTTTGAACATACATAAAGAGGTAAAAAAAAAATACAGGAAGAGCAGCATGCCAAACCCATTGAAAGCATAGCATTACAGGCAGGCAAAAAAATTTTAACTTAAGAAAAAATAAGAAATGATGTAATCAGGATAAAACATTATTTTTAAACAGAAAAACAATAAACCACAAATGAGTATTACAAAGACGGGTCATATGGTTCATGTTTTTTTTTGGTGCATTCAAAAGAATGGAGTATTCTGTTAGATAGTGTTTTTTAAAAAAATAACAAAGTTAGATTGGGTTTTGGTTTTAAAACTTTTAGTGATATAATTATGAGAAACATTTAAGAAATACAATTTATAAGGTTCATTTTTTTTCAGTATTTTTTTGGTTTTTGGGGTGGTAAGTGTTTTTTTGAGAGGAAATTGAATTTATAAATGGTAGTTTTTTCTTTTATTTTTACGGTAATGAATTCCAGATTTTGGGGCCTTTTTAAATTGCATTGAGTGTTTCCCTTACCCGTGAGATGGACACGAGGAACATCAAAGGGGTGATCTGTGCCTTGGGGTTATGGTCATGTGTTCTTTTTGGGTTGCAAGGAAAATTTTTGAGGGGGGGGTTAATACAGATTTAAAGTGTTTTTATGTATGTAAAAGGTGCAGTAATAAAAAAGGAGTTTTTTTATGGGAGCGGGTTTTTAGTGTTTGAATTTTGGTGGAGTGTGCTGCCTGTAGTTATGGGTTCTAAACGGGCGAAATTTTTTTGGGGTTAATTAGGGGTTGAGATGGTTAATTGTTTTGAGCCCATGCAAAAAATTCCTTTGGGTGGATAGGGGAAAATTTAAGAAGTATAAAGGGCCAGGAGGGCGACTGGGGGAAAAATAGAATTTGTATCTTCGATATATGCCTTCGGTTTTGGGAAAATTTTCTTAAAAATTTTTTTGAAAAATGTTTATAAAATTTTTGAGTCTTTTTGTAAAGGTGGTTTCCCTAAGAATTTTCCCTCTGTTAGCTTTGGATGGGTTTTTTGACCCCGTTTACATTATGTTAAAGGGGACATCTGAAAGTCCTTTAAACCAAAACTGAAGGGAAGTGGGTTTTTGGGTCAATGTTTAGTGTAAGTTTTTTAGCCCCTTCCGGTTAGTTTTTTTTCTGTAATTGGGTTTTTACGTATTGGCTAGCATGACGGGGCCTCAGGTGAGGGGAAGACGTATGTAGTGTCACTGCAAATATGTGGGTTGAGAAATTGCAAAAGTTTAGGTGGGTAAATTTATTTATGGAGAAAGAGAAGGGGGCCCAAAGGGGACACTTTCCTGTGGGACACCAACTGTAATTGGTTGTGCGGAAAAAGGTTTGCCCCTTTTGTGTACACTTTTATTCTTTCTGTTGCTGAGGTATGACTTGAGATAGTTGAGGGAGTGCCCCTCTTAACCATATGAAAAAATTTTATTTTGGAGAAGTCATGGTCAACGGGTATCAAAAACTTTACGTAAGTCAATGAAGTTCCCCAGTGGGATTTCCCTTTTAATTTCTCTATTTCAGTGTAATATGTTCAAAGAAAGTGTATAATAGCATTTTAGTTTTTTTATTAGGCCTGAATCCAATTGGCGGGTTTTTTGAGTATTTTTTGGGGAGATGAGGTAGAGTAGTTTCCCGTTTAAAAATTTAATTTTTTCGAAGTTTTTTTGAGAGAGGGTGTAAGTTGGATTTTTGGCCTTTAGTTATTCAACTTTTTTTGGTCTCCCCCTTTTTATGGATTGGGGGCCCCTTTGGGCTATTTTGAGAACTGTAGGGAAGGTAGGGATTCAGTGGATTTTTTAAAAGGGGTTTTTGCAATTTTGGGTGATAGCACTTGTGACATTTTTTTGTTTATAAAGGGTGGTAAGGTATTTAAATCCCCTTTTTTTTTTTTAGTGTGTTGATAATAAGGGAGATTCGTATGGATTAGTGGGAAAAGTGGGAACAGTGTGTTCGGATGGTTGCAGTGAGGTATCTTTTGGGTTTGGGGTTCTGAGCGGGATTTTTTTGGGTTTGGGTTTTTTCCCTTAGTGGAGAAGAAATCATTGAGTTTTTTGCTTTCGGGTTTGGTGGGAATTGGGGTTTTCATCTGATTTTGTAATTAAATTTTCGCTATTTCGTGATATTTTTTTTTTTTTTTCCTAAAATTTTCTGAAAGGGTTTTCCAGGTCTTTTTTATATCCCCTCGAAAATTTGGAAAAATTCTTTTTCTTTAATAAAATTTTTTTTTCCCTTTCTTATCGGGCTGGGTTATGATTGACGAGAAAACGTTTTTTTTTTGGGGTTCTCTGGTTATGGCCCCAAATTTGTCCCTTTTTTTTCAATCGGTATTTTTTTATTTATGGATTTGAAATGCTGGGTGTTAGCCGGGGGACTGTTCAGCTCTTAGCTGTAAATCTGTTTATTTTTTTTAGGGCGTGCTTTTTATAGAGGTTTTGGGGGTTTTTTTTTAAAAAATTTATTAAAAAAAACATTCGCCCAATATCGGGATAGATTTCTTGCTCAGTTTTCCCATCAAGTTTTTTTACTGCTGTTTTGAAGTTATTAATGGCGCCCCCATTGGGGAAGTCTAAAGGGTAAACTTTAGTAGTGTTTTTTGGGGTAATTTACCAAAGTTGTTATGAGGAAAGTAGGGTAGTGGTCTGGGGTTTATTATCTGAAATTTAAAGGCCGATTTTAAAGGGGATAGGGGTGGTTGTCCGGGATTTTGGTAAAATGGGGAAACACTAGTCCCCTGTAACTTTTGTAGGTTTTGTTACTTTTGGTTTTAACTTTGCATTTTACTCATTGTGTTTGTGAATTCATTTAGTTGGGGTCTTGGTCTTGCAGGAGATTTTTTATTGAAGCACCTGAGAGTTATTTATTTTAATATGTTTATCCCCCCCCCATCCCCCATCCGTGGGGGGGTAGCAAAAGATTACAGGGGGTACAAAATTTGGGCCCCGGGGACTGGACCCCCAAAATTTTTTGATAGCTGAGCAAGTTACAAAGGTAATGAACTAAAATCTGGTATAATCATCCCAATTTTAAAAAAACGTAATAAACTCCAGGGTAGGCTGGTCACACTCAAATAATTGAAAAGGAAAATGAATCATAAAAAAACTTTAAATCATGAGAATTTACAAAGGAAATGAGCCCCAGGTAGAGCTGGTAAAAACGGGAAAAATTTTTCAAAAGGGAATGAATGATAAACACGTTTCAAAATGATTACAAACATAGGGCCAAAATTAAAAGAGTAAGAAACATTAACAAACATAGCAGGGAAATTTATCCTTGCCCCAACAAAGATGTTTCTAGGTGCCTGTCTCTCCTCGGTAGACAGCCCTTGCAAACAGCAGCAAATTGCCCCGGGAACTGCTGCTTGCAAAGAGCACCATCACCCTCCCCCGAGGTTCCCAAAAAGCCAGTGACTCCCTTAGGCAGCCCGATGGAGAGGGTGCCCTAGGGGCATGTTTAGCGTCCTGGTTTGGGCCCAAGTTGAATTTAAGATCCCGGCCCTCGTGTGCATTGGGTGTTTTTAAACTTTAGGAAAATGAGTACACATGCCTGGGCACACCTTTAACCCCGCCCGGGCCCCGTGGTCGAAATCCACGATGCTTCCCCGTAGTGGGGAAATTTCCCGTGAGCCCCGGGACTCCCCGCATCCCCTCACTTGGGCATCGTGGGTTAGGGGGAAAAAGTACCCTCTACAGGGGGGGGGTGGGGCTGGGGGTTGGGTGGGGGTTTAGGCGGGGGAGGGCGCGCAAGGGGGTGAGGCTTTTTGAGAGGGTACGTTTTTCTACACAGCCCTCCCCCTCCCCCCCCCAGCGGAGAGGGGGGGAGGCGTGACTGGTCCTGATCGCAACACCAAATCCTCTGGGAAAAAGCACAACACTTCAAAAATATTTAAAGCTGAAAAAGATGCACTTGGGGGTGTTTCCCCCCCGCTGCTCTGGGATCTTCTCAAAACCCTTTACACTGAGTTCGTAAATAGGGGCCTGGGGCAGGGCCCCTTTGCCCGGGGCTATCCTTGAAAAAACCCCGCAGCTTTAAAACCCCCTTTGTTCCCGCGTTTCTAGTTATCCCTACCCTTTCCCAGGGTTTTTACTAAATCGGCTAATGTTTGGGGGTGGGGGAACCCTTTTATGGGTTTTTTTAATTTTGAGAGGTTTTTTTTAGGTATTTTTGGGTTTGGGAAATTTGCTATTTTAAATTTCCCCCGTTCATTCCTTGGGCAATATTATTTTTACATTCTAGTTTGGTTTTTGAGGGAGTAAAATGCTGTGCCACCCCCTTGTTTGGGCTTGGGCCCACAAATTGGGGTATGGGTGTGTAACCAGGGAAAGGCATAGACATCAGTAAATATCAGGGGTTTAGCCAGGTTTTTAGTTAGTGTAATGAGGTTTCCCATTGGCATGAAGGAATTTTTGTAATGCAAAGAGTCATCGTAATGCTTGCTTAAAAAATCTCATATTGTAGTTAAAGACAGTTAAGTTGTTGGGTTTGGTCTGAGGAGTGCCTTTTATTGTTTGCGGGTAAAAATTTTCAGTAACTGTTTGGGTAAATTTAAACAGGCTAAGCACCCCCAACCCAACACACAGGGGGTTTACATGGGTTTTAATTGTCTACCCCCCCCCCAAATTTCCCAAATGGGATTCTTCAGGTCACCATGCATCACTCACACCTCACTTCCCCCACCTTTATATAATGGGTTTTTTACCCCTGAAGTTGGGTTCACTGACAGGTACCTTGCGCTGTTCATTTTCTGACCCCCGTTTTGCTTTATAATCTTCGCCTGTCCCCGCCTCCCCACTTTGCCCCCGGAATTCCCAACAGGGAAAAACCCCGAAATTTTTGTTTTTTCAAAAGTCTTTTTTACCCCGATCGCCTTAGGGTGCGGGTTTAAACCCCGGCCCCTATTTCTACAACTAAGGGGCATTTCCCCTTTCCCGAGGGTATTCTTGCCTTCCTGTCTTCCCCGCTCATCCCATTTGGGGTCTTACCCGAAAATTTTTTCGTTCGTTCATTCGTTTGTTTTGTTAGAAGGATTAAGGGCCCAGGAAAACAAAAAAGTTTTTTTTAAAATTTTCATAGTGTTTGCTTCGTTTTCTTTCTAAACCAACTTGTCAGTATTTATTTCCAAGGTTTATACCAAAAGAATCTTAATAACAACACATGGAGAACACTGGGGAATGATAATTTTAGGAAAATTTTTGTAAAGGCAAAGCTGAATAGGAAAAAAAAGTGCAGAAGAAAAAACATTTTGATGGGATTTTTTTGCTGACAGTCGAAATTTCAAGAAATTTAAATGAAATTAAATACATTTTGGGACGTGTTGGGTGGGAAATTTGAATTTTCAAATTTCAATAACTGGGAAAAAATGGATGATTTAAAAAAATCGGGGTATGATTGCTGATTAATTTTTTCAAGGGTTTTAAGTTTTTTCCTGTGGATAGATGTAATGGGAAGGGGGGGGGAGTTGCATTACAAGTAAAGAGAAAAAATTAAAATTTTTGCAAAAAAGGGTTTTAAAAAAAGATTTGGGCCAGTAACAGAAACTGTTTGGGGTAGAGTTTGTTTGAAGGTCAAAAAAAACTAATTCTAGGGGTAATATACCGACCTCCAGGGTTGGTTTACGGAAAAGAGGGAGACTTCTTTTGGGGCCCAAATTGTTTTGGGGTTCTAGGGGCACCCTTTTTTGTAAATTTATAGTAGGGGATTTTTAAAATTTAGTAAATTAACTGGACTTCTTTTATTGGGAATCTGGAGTCCCGTTACTCAAAGGAAACAGTTTAGGACTGTTTTTTTGAAGCAGTGTGTTTAAAAGAGCCTACCAGGGTAATAATTTGGGTCGACCAAATCTTGTCAAATAGGGAAAAAACCGTAAATAATCTGGAGATCACTGAAGAGTTGGCCCCAAATGATCACAGATCCATGCTTTTAGCGTTAACGGGAATAAAAAGAATAATGAAAAAAACGGTTTAAAAAACCCCCGATTTTCATTCTGCCGATTTTAATGGATAAGGGAAAAACCTGTTTAAACTCCAAATTGGGGGGTTTTCTAGCGATGTTTTTTTTTGATGATAAACATACTTTTTGATTATGGGAAAAATCTGCGTTTTTGAAATTTTTTTTTAACCCTTTTTAGGGTTTCAGCCGTACCCGTATGGTTACGCACCAGGGTTTTTGACGTACTAGTACGCCTAAATTTTTAGCGCCCCCCAAAAACTAGTGAGGGGAAAACTAGTAGGCCCCAAATGAAAGAATGGGTTTTGTGGTCAATGTGCGCAGTAAAAAAAAAATCCTCAGCACACAGTGTGTAATGAGAAAAAAAAACTTTTACCCTGTTTTTGGATTTAAAACCCCCCCCCCCCCCCTTTGCACTGCATTTTTGTATGTTATTTTTTGTTGATTCCCAGTTTTTTTCCCGGTTTTCATTTTTGGGAAAGGAAGACATATTACAGAAATTTAGATGATTTTGACTGGTTTTACAAAAGAAAATTTCCCCTTAAATTAGTCAAAGTAGAAAAAATGTTCCCATTTTTACCAAAGTTTTATAAGTTTAAAAAAATCATGTAAGGGGTCCCCTTTCATGTCAAATGGGGAGTCTGATATTTTTTTCACAAGGCGCTGATTTTATTTTTTACTATTTCTACCCTAATGTATGTCTTCCATAACAAAAACTTCTATTTTTTGTGAGAATTTAAAAATTTCAAAGTGGAAAACAAAAGAATGTAAGAGGGGGGGGGGACGTGATAATGAACAGAGGAAATGTTATTTTTGTGCCAGGAATGTCTTTCTTTTTTAAATTTTGGAACCCCAATTTTGGGAAAATTTGGATCTTTTTAAATTTGTGTGAAATTGGCAAAATTGCTTTAAAATTTGATCAGCGGGTGTCAGCTGCTGTGGGTGCTGCTGTAGCACCGTTGTTTTGGGGTGGCTTATTTAGGGAAAACCAAGAAACAATTAACCCCAGGGGTTTTGCCACCCCGGATAACCCAAAAAAAAGTTTCCACCAAAAACGTAAAAACTTATTTCCAATTTGGGGGCCTTTTAAACTTTTTTTCCCCGGATTGGGAAAACCCAAAACCCTCCACTAACACCCAGGGAACAGGGGGAAAAAGCCTTGGGAAATAGTGCTCATATTTGGGGAATTTAAAGCCAGCAAAGGTTTGGGTTTTAAGGGTTTTTAAAAATGCTGTTTTTGGGGTCAAATCCCGCTGTTTTCTGGGTCAGTCAAACTGTTGCTGGACCGTCAGCTGTTGCTGGACCCGTCAGCTGTTTTCCCCGGGCCAGTCAGCTGTTGGGTGGACAGTTTAGCTGCTGTGCACCACGGGCAAAGTTTTTGACCCCTCAGCTGTTTCTGAAAAAGACCCCGCCCGAACCTTTTCCTCCCGCCTACGCCTGCCTTGGGCCCTCATTGTTTACAAGCCCCGGGTGGCCCGGGTTTCATGCATACATTCGATACATTTTTTTATTATTCCCTTATTTTTCTTGTAACTGCTAAATAAGCCACCATGGGGGCCCAAAAAAAAAAAAAGCTTCTAGTCCAGCCCTGTGGGGAAAAAAAGGGTTTTTTTAAAAAATACTATCGTACCACGGTCACTGATAAAAGGACCGGTTTAGCTGTTTCTGCCAAACCCGCTGGGTTTTTCTGCAACCCCCTAGCTGATTTCTCCGGGAAAAATGTGGGTTTTTTGTTTTTGGTGTGGGTTTTAAAGTGAAAAAATTACCCAGAAACAATTAAAACCCCCGGGGGGTTAAACCACCCCCCATAACCCAAGAAAGGGCAGTGCATCATCGAGGAACCCCGCTAACTTATTTCCATTGGGGGCCTTAAACTTGTCTCCCCGGATTTTCAACCCACACCCTTGGGTAAACCCCCCCCAGATGAAAAGGGAAAAAATCCCCAAATTTGTGCTCATATTGGTGAAATTAAAACCCGCAAAGGTTGGTTTTAGAGATTTAAGAATCATAGGGACATACACAGTGTGATAAGGCCCTGTTCTGGAAGAAAATGCCAAACAGGACCTACAGTACTCAGGAGGAAAAGGCACTCCCAGGACACTGTGTCTCATCAGTCATTGCTGCATCTTAAATAAAGGTAAGTGTCATTTATTCTTCATTTAGTAGAGTAGTACATGCACAATATATACTGTGCATGTACTACTCTACTATTGTGCATGTATCCTTCTCTTTGTGTGTAGGAAAATGTATATTTCATGTGGTAAAATTTTTTTTTTCATACTTTTGGGTGTCTTGTACGGATTAATTTGATTTCCATTATTTCTTATGGGGAAAATTCATTCGCATAATGATAATTTCGCATAACAATGAGCTCTCATGAATGGATTAATATCGTTATGCGGGGGTCCACTGTATATACGTTCACTCGCGTAGCGCCCCAAATTTTTTGAGGAAAAAAAATCTTTTCTTTTAAAAGGAAAAAGAGCATATGGTACCCAGGCATCCCCAATTATTTTAATATGGCGCACAGTGAGTGTGCACACCCATTCTCTCATGTCTAGGTGACTCAGGCTTATCGTGGCAATGTTGAATGAATGACAAAGAAAATGTATACACTTGGGGCGCTACGTGCGTGAACGTATATATACATTTGGACCATTTAAGGGTTAAGAGATGGTATCTCCTGCTATCTGTTTTTCGTTTATCCACACCAATAACAGTCTCTCAACATCTTCAAGTACTTGCGATCTCTTTCTAAAACAAACTTGCACCTTTTGCAAAAACAGCTTCCTTGATTGCCGTTTTGTTGGCCACAATAGTAGCGATGGTTGATTGGGGTTTGGTATACAACTTGGCCAGCTCCGAGACACGCACTCCACTTTTGTACTTAGCAATTATCTCTTTCTTCATTTCCATAGTAATTTTCACCTTTTTTACTGCACGGTTGGCAATAGAAGCTTTCCTGGGGCCCATGGTGACTTATTTTGCAGGTACAATCACTGAAAACGTTGTGATATGAAATGTACCGATTATATGCGTGGATGCAACCACACTGGCTGGCTTGTAAACACTGGCACCCGCAGGGCAGCTGAGGCGTGCTCAGGCCACACGTGGGATGCGTCTCGGACGAATCGCGTAAGGTGAGTTTTTTAGGATGAGGAGAGGCAAAATTTTTGTGTTAAAATGTATCGTATGGTGGATTTAACGTAAGGTGATGCAAGGTGTATTTGCAACATCTGCCACATTGCTCCTCTATCCACTCTATCATATGCCTTTTCTAAATCCATAAATGCAATAAAAACTTCCCTACCTTTATCTAAATACGCCAATATTGCTTCAATGTAACACTTGAATTTTACAAAATCCCT
>NW_026466304.1:0-13079 GCF_026875155.1 Cherax quadricarinatus
GGGGGAGGATCTGCTAGGGCCCCTTACTTAGTACATATTTCCCCTTGTTCCTGTTTCTGGTCGCTTTTGTTTGTTATTTGCTGTTGGGTTTATCATCGTTTTAATGTTCAAGCAAGTTGTTCTGATTGCCGGGTTGGGGCAAAAAGTTTTTTATTAGGATTTTTAGTCATCACTGTTAATCAAATTTATTTTGAAACTAGAAAACTACTTAGCACTAACAAACATACATAAAAACTTCTTTATATATATGTTTTATGTTATTAAATTTAACAATGTCCAAAGGGGGGACTTAAAACCCATAAAGAGTAATGTGCCTTCAACACAATACTACTGTACACCAAGAAGTGTAAAACTTGTATCCTAATTATAATTTTGATTATTTTTTTTTATTTTGATAATATACCCAACAATTTTATTTTTTTAATAAACTTTTTTAAAATTTTTAAATTTTTTTTAGTTAGTAGCCTACCATTGTAATCCTAAGCACTATTGAATCTTACAAAATTTCTAAGGGAAAATTGGGACCAGGATACTGACTCTTGTTACAAACCCCCAAAAACAGGCTGGATGCTAAAAGGGGCAGCCTTTCAGTATTCACGGGGAGCTCTACATTTTTTAGATATCGCTTTTTTTTGAAACAGTGCCCACCTGAGACCATCCTAAATTTTCAGGACAGACTAAAAGTAGGGAAAAAAAAAAATTTTTTTGGCCCAGGTCGCCCCAAACTTCACGTCGCCTGCACTGAGTATGTTTTTTCAGTCCCCTTTAATAACCTCATGTTTCGTCTGTCTCTCTTTTTTTTCTACATTCCCCTCAACCCAGCCAAACGGCATTTTGGTTGATATTGCAAAGGGACCTGGCTTCTCTGATCACTTTCATGTTTTTCCTCAACCAATTTTGAGGTTTGACCCTCACCTGAACTGATGTTATTTTTTCCACACCTACTTGGATGGCTCAATGAGACGGGTTGAGTACACACATACTGGGTGTTTAAACTTGTATCACCGAAGAGCAAACCTGCAGTGACTTTTGCTCTCCCTTTAAAAAATTTCCCTTTTTCGCTAAAAACTAAATATATTGAAAATATTGGTGAAGGAAATAGGGTATTCTAAAACACCCTTTCATTGCTTTTTCTTTATTCCTTTGAGGATTTTTCATGCTGGGGGCTTACATAATGGGCCTTTTCTTCGGTTATTGCGGGAGGCTTGACATAAAAGCTTTTCTTCGTTATTGTCTGGGACTTGACATAAAGGCTTTTCCTTCGTGTTATTGCCCTGGAGACTTGACATAATACTGTTTTTCGTGTTTTTTTTCTGGGGGCTAACATAATAGGCTCTGTTCCTGTATTGTGTTCCTAAAGGGCTGCTTGTCCGGGATGCAATTGTTATTTGGGATTCGCTCCGACCCCCGGGGGAGAGGGGCGCACCCTAGTAGCACACCTGCCCCTGGTGTGCCCTTTTAAACAACTAAAAGACAAAAGGGCGTACCGAGGGGGACAACGGATTAACACTGTTTGATACAGGGTACGGGGCACGCTTACTGGAGCAAGATGCTACTTTCCCTACCTGCTATAAACAGGAGCCAGGTGCCCCCAAACGGGGGAAGTATAGGGTTGGGCCTTGAATGGGATACCAGAGTATTCCAAAAACGAATCTTCCCGGGCGTCACGACAGCCCTTTTAAGGTATAGGAGAGGAAGGTGACGGTGAACTGGGCAGGGAGTCGTTAGCATGACGAAAATCCGGGTACTAACGGGGAAGTCGGGAAATGTCCCTTTTTCGGGGCACGGCGTATATATACGGGGTATTCAAAAACTAGGGAAATTTTCTTCGCAACGGGGAGTATGGACAAAAGGGGCCATAAAGGGACACCTGGGGGCTCTTATACCCTCAAAATGACTTTTGGCTAGGCTATACCGTCCTACGTCAGTGGGACCCCGGGGGACGCAGGTGTTTGTACACTATGCCGGCCAGAGAAAGCCCTCGATTTGGGGCTCATATATCAAGGGCGCTCACTGCCTAAAGGCACCTCCCAGGCTCCTGGTCGTTGGCAGTGAGCAGAGACCATGTGAGTTGATGCCGATTTGGGAAGGGGAACCAGTGAGAGGGGTCGAGGAGTAAGAGGAAAAGGGAAATCGACGGTCGGTACCTGTGTTACCATCCCAGAGGTGACAGGGGGGGGGGCCCCCATCGCCTAGGACGGGGACGTGGAAGAGCTACCCGGGAAATTGCTGGAAGGGGTGCGAAGGAGTTCTTCGACGAGACGGGGCCGGGGGAGGGTCCGAAAGTCAAGTGAGATACGCTGAGGTTGAGCAGCAGAACAGTAAGGGTTCGAGGAATGCCAGAAGGAATGAAGTGGTGGGGAAGTCCTCAGGGGGGACTGCAGGAAGTAATTTGTGTGTGAGTGGAGCTCACGAAAAAGGCTGGGGGTGTTTTTGACCTCATTGGGTTTTAACACCTGGCAAGACCCGGAAGAAGTCGGGTTGTTGTAGGGAAAAGGGGGCCCGGGGAGGGGTGTCCCGGGGGGAAGTCAGGGGGGGGAAAGGGGGGGCTGGAGGCCAGGTTAGAAAAAAGGAAAAAAAAAGGAAAAGGTACTGAGAAAGGTGAAGTGAGTAAATAAAAGCGGCATGGGGGTAAGCCCCCTCTTCAAAAAATTCAAGTTTTCAAAATAAAGTCAAGGGCTTAAATCGAGGTAAAAAGGTTTGGTTAGAGTGGTTTTTACGAAGGTTTGATTGGATTAGTTTTTTGCAGGGCATAACCAAGTTAGGGAGTGAATTGAGTTTGAGGGGTTATAAAATGTTTGTCGTAATGTTTTGGGAAATTTAAAAGGGGGGGTAGCAGTACGTAAAGGAACCAGCCCTTTGCGGTCAGGGGTTGGGAGGGGGGGGGAGGGGGGAGGGTTGTAAGGGTAAGGGGGCACGGGGGGAGGAGTATTTTTTCATTGGTGTATATATGCCAGCATTAACTGTTAAGTTAAAGTTGTTTTTGTACGTGATGTTTTGAGTATTTTTTGGGGGGTTTACCCCCCCATAACAATTGGAGGTGATTGGAACGTGTGATTAGTAGGGGGTTTGGACGCCGAGGGGGCAGGATGTGTTTTGGGTGCACTACAGGATGTGTTGAGGGATTAGGTTTTAGATGTTTGGGCAGGGGGGGTATGGGGTGGAGCACACGTTTATTCGTGGAAAAAGGGCGAGTTAGATGGGTAGTGATCGGGGGATTGGTGGAGAGAGGAGGGCTTTGATGTGGGTTTTTCGGATCACAGGGCCGGGATAGCTAACTGCGGGGGATGGTATAGTTCGCATATAGCTGGTATTAAAAAATAATGTGGCTTCAAACGGGGGGGGATAAAGGCTCACCTTTTGAGGAATGGTGAACTTTGCTGGGGGGGTAGGGTGGGGAGGTTTTGTTTGACGGGGGGAATCAGCAAAACAGCAATAGCAAGTTTTTTAGATACTAAAGGGAAACGGGAAAGGTGGAGATAGGGTTTAAAAACTACCGGGAGGGACAGCTAAGCTGTTTTATGACGGGGGGGGAAGGGGAAATGTGCGGGGTAGGGGGATGGCTTAAAGAGATTAAAGGGATTACATAATGAAAGGTTAACGCGTTTTAGAGTTGGGGCGGATTAGGAGGTGTTAAAGGGTGACGCCCATCAGTTAGTCCTGAAAAATTTTTGGGGGAAAGGCAGATGGGACACCATAGCGCACTAGTGGCGCTAAAGGGGGGGGGGTTTTATGTGGGGGTAAAGGTCTTACTGATACAATAAATTTAGGGGTTATGCGATTTTTGGTTTAGGGAGAAATGGAAGGAAAAAAGGGAAGTTTCAGTGGGGGAGGTTTTGGGGGTTAGCAGAAACTTTGTATTGGACAAGGGGAAACGGGAAAAAGCGGAGGTAGTATTAGTGAGGAAGGTGGGGGGGGGTTTAGGGGAGGGGTCAGGGTAAACCCGGGAAAAGAGGGAATACCGAATGATTTTTATAGAGTTTTTTGGGAATGCATTAGGAAGGGGTTAGTGGAAGTTTTAAATCATATGTGGACAGGGGGAAAAAGGGGGGAAGACCCAAAAAACGGACTTTTGTGTTGTGCCAAAGAAAAGGAGGGAAAATAAAAAAAGATTATAGAGCAATATCCTTAAGTGGCAGATTATAAAATTTAAATCAAAATTCGGGGCAAAAAACTAAAAAGGGTTCTAGGTCATGGTACAGGGGGGACTTTTTGGCTTTCCGGGGAAAAGAGAGGGACGGGCATAGCAAAAATGCTATGTTTTGGTAAAAAGGGATTTTTAAAAGTTTTTTTGGAACGCTGGGTTTGGGGAGGGGTGGTGAGAGGGGTGCAAACCTTGTATGGGGGAGCAGTTTTGGGGACAGTTAATGGAATTGGGGCCCCCAGTACTGGGAGAGATTTTTTGGGCGGGGCTTCCAAACTCTCATTTATTTTTTGCCTCGTAAAAAACCATTTTATGGGCTGGTGAAGGGGTGATGTTAACGGGGATTAGGGGGGGGGGGGAGGGGGGATTGGGGGAACTAATGAAACTCCCCGTCTGGAAGGCATGAGGAAATTAAGGAAAGTTGGGGAATTTTCGTTTTTGGGGATCCACGGGAGAAGTTAATTTAATGAAGTCGAGACTATTAGAGGGGGGGATTGGGTGGGAGGGGGTTTTAGGGGGATGGTCAATGGACAGATTTAAGGTTTGTGGAATAAAAGGGAATGGCAAGTGCAGGAAAGTGGGAAAATAAATTCGGAATTTGTTACGAGCAGGGTTTGGGTAGGGAGGGGCTTAAGGGGAGGGATGTAACATTACAGCAAGAGTTTAGTGGTCAACCCCGGTGTTGAAGGTGTGGGATGGCTGAGGTGTTCCCTTTAAGAGCAGAGGAATTGCAGAAATCCAGAGGAAGGTTTTTAAGGTATGTGTGGGGGGTTTTGGGGGCATGTTGAGCGGACGTGGGGATGACGGGGGGAACGTGGGGGGCTTGGGCCCATTCATGGGCCAAAAGTAATGGCTTTAAATAAACAAAGATATACCGACTGGGGGAACAGAGGGGGTCAGGGGAGTAGGAAAGGAGGGGCACGAAGAAGGTGGTTAAGGGATTTGAGGTATTGTGAGGGTATGTTAGGGGTTTTTTTACATGTTAAACAGGTGTCCACGTTAAAGGTCAAACGAAGGTGGGTGCTGTGGTAGGGGAAGGGTGTCTTACAGGGGCTTGCGTATTCCAACAATGACTGGGAAAACAATGGAGGAAGTTTTGGGGTTTTCTTAGATACCCGCGAGGGTACGAGAGTTTATATATCTTTTTTATGGGAATATTGGCCCCAAGGATGTGTTATATAAAATGGGTCTTGTGAGAGAGGGCCATCTTGCATTGGGGGACATCGAAACGGCCTTTTATGCGGGATATTTTTTTCCCTCTTGAGGGGGGGGGTTTGGATGGGAAGTTATCAGTTTTTTGGGGGGGGGGGGGAATGGGGCCCTTTCCCACGGCCTTAAGTTTGGGTGTAACTGGGGGGCCGGGGGATGTGGGTAGACCTTAATGTATGTTTAAAGACGGATTATTTACATGTATCTGGGGGATGAGGGAGGTTTTGGGGAGATTGAGGGTAAAAGCGTTGCAAAAGGATTTTATGAACTATGTGTAGGAAAAGGCAAGTCTATGGGGGAGGTGGGTAGTTAAACTTTTCGGAGGGTTACGGAATCCACTGTGGGGACCCCTCCCCCGAACCCGGGGGGGCAAAGGTTGGTCTCCTACCAAAAACAAAAATGGGTTGGTTTAGGTTCTTTTTAGTGTGGATGGGGGGAGGGGTTATGAATAGAGTGAAGGGGGATGAATGAGAATTTTTGGGAAACTATGTTAGTTTACTGCATACAGGATAAACCTTAAAAACCATGATGACAAAAACCCTTTGGGGTCTCGGGGGAAGCAGAAAATTAAGAAAAACACACAATTAACTTGACGTTTTATAACTTTTTTTGTGAAGTGCTTTACCCCGCACAGTTGCTTTTGGGAAAAATTTTCTGCTATGTTTTATAAAAGAAATCATATCTTTGGGTTTTGTCAATTTTTTAATCACATATAATGACACCTTTTTTTTATGTCCTAATCAGTTATGTAATGATAAAAAATTATAATGGAAGGAGGTATTTGGTTGGGGTGGGCAATTTTTTTGGCATGCCCTTAATGGGGGTTTTTATGAGATTGGGAAACTGGGTTTTTTTCAATGGTGTTATTGGGGAAAAAAAAAGGATGGAAAATGTACGAAATTGTATGCAAATTTTTAATTAACTACGTATGTGCTGAGGGAATTTTTTTCCCAATAACCTCAGTAAATAACATTGATAATAGGGAAAAGGGGGGGGGGTATATTGCCGGCACGAAAAGTGCGGCGAGTCTTAGGCCCAAAGAGAATTTAATTTAAAAGCTAATTTTTGTTTTATATACTTTTAGACGTTTAATAAAAAAAAAAAAAAAAAAAAAAAAAAAAAAAAAAAAAAAAAAAAAAAAAATCACAAAGAGACTAGTGTTTCAAATAGGGAGTAAGTTTTTTTTGCCGTAAAATAACAGTTTTTAACCTTATGTTGGATTTTTTTAGTTTATGGGTTTTACTTGCGATATAATGTTTATGTCTTTTCTTTCGGGTTTTCCTGCCCAGTTTTATGTGGGGGGTTTCATTGGAATGTACAATTAATTTTATTTTAGGGTTAGGTTGCATAATGTTTAAATTAATGTTTTGTATAATTTTTAATTTTTGTATGTTAAATAATATTTTTTTGGCACTTTGTGCAAGGGGGGAATTGTACAGAGTTTGGGGGGTTTAGGGGGACACAGACATAAAATTTTTTTAGTTTTTGGTTTTTTTCTAATTTTTTTTTTTTCGGGGCTGGTGCCTCTCGCTCTTTTTAGTTTTAAAGTTTCCTGCATTTGCGGGAAGTATTTAAGTGGGAAAGTCTTTGCAATTTTTTATTGTGGGGTTAGGTTAGCCTTTGTTTTAAATTATGTAATTAAATTTTACCTTTGTATGCTGCACATTCATCTTTGGACTTTGTGCAAGGGGTTTTTTTTTGTACTGTATAATAGGCAGATTTTAGGGTTTTGAATTTTTTGATGTTTTTTCGACAGTGTTATCCTTTCGTTTCAATTTTCGGTGATGGATATTCTTTAATACAATTAAAAGTAACACTTGTGGGATGCTATGGGTTAAGGGAGTCATTTTATTTCAAACGGTTTTTAATTGTGTTCTTTTTTTTATTTTTATCTTGTACTTGTCCTTTTAAAAAAAATAAAAAAAAAAAAAATTGTTATTTGGGTGCATTTTCGTCTTGCTATGTGGACACCTGCGTGAGTTTTTGCGTATTTTTACGTTTTTTGCTAGCGGATAATACCACTCCAGGGCTTTGGGCGACATACTCTGCAGTCGTTTTCAAGACGTATCTCCCTTCTATTGGGCCCGAATATTTACATTACTGCTACAGCTTTGAACCCAAAAACACACACAACCAACCACACACACACCACACACACACACACACCACACACACACACACACACAACACACAACGAACAAACACCATAACAACGGCCTAGTGTCTAATCGACAGGCCTAGGACAAAATGGGAACTTAACGTACAAGCTAGGTCTGTTCAACCAAATGGCTTCTCCATCTGTTCGTCTATATATCCGTCAACACAACCCCTTCTATCCCCCCGTTGGTGTAATAACAGACACGTAAACTTTACTATTTGAATTTAGATTTTAGATATAAAGAAAATTCATTTGAGTAAAAAGATAATTAAATTTAAGATTTTATTATCAAAAATACATCTATGAATTATTTTTTTCATATTTGAAGAGAGTAAGGCCAAAAACGTATAAATAATCATACCGAATTTTTTACATATTTAATATCCCCCTAAAATAATTAACCAAAAACTATAAAAATTTTTCCAAGATAAAAAATGAATAAAAATAGTCCACAAGAAACACTGAACCATCTCACCAAAAAGCTCAATAATGTCCAAAGAAAACTTAACTAGCCACACAATTTAAACCTGACTGACACTAAACCGCTAGTACCTAGGCATCGGGGCTTGTCAGTGCGTTCAGTCGGTGGTTCCCTAAGGAACAGCACCAGAAAAAAATCTAGCATGAACTCCTCACTAGCATGAACCACGCACTAGCATGAACTCACTCATAGCATAACCACTCACTACAGAAATCATCCCAAAAACGCAGTACTGGACCAGATGCCTTTTTCCCATAGAAAAAATACTTTAAAAATATCAAAAATATCGTCAAAGTCAAAGTAACTCTCGGCTTTACACGTTTGAGATACAATGAAAGCAAAGAGTTTGTCAGCAGCGAGGCCATTTAACGTAACCCAGCAGGAAAGGGCTTACACCGGCATGACCGAGGAGAGCGCCGGATGCCCTTGAAAAGATTGACACCAAAACAATTTTTTCACCGTCACCCTGCAACAAGATCCCATCTTAATACAAAGAATTCTTCAACACTTGTCCAACCTTTTGGGCGATGACCTATTCACTATGGCAGGGCCCACTGTGATCCCGCCCCTCCTGCTTCCACTCACCTGACTGCGTATATAAGCCCCCTCCTGTATTGGGCTGATAAGGCACTGGTGGCTTTTTAAAGTTTCTTTAAAAATTTCCCCTATGTTCATAAATGTCTCAATTTCAACATGAGAAAATGTTTTATCATTTTAAGTGGTTCAGATAACCACATTTTAATCACACTGATGTCACATATTGCCTTAATCCAAAAAGTAAATTCTACCCCACGATTTTGATTACTCCACACAACACACACACACACACACACACACTCACACATACACACACACACACACCAGTCCACACACAACCACACACATTTTTACACTACTTAGGGATGGGAAAACGGCAAATGTAGTTCCCCTTTTCAAAAAAGACAGAAAAAGGCACAAACTATAGCCGTGTCATTTACGGTATATAAGCAAAAATTTTGGAGAAGATTTTCAGGAGGAGAGTGGGGAGCACCGGAACGGAAAGAGTAAAAATGCCAACCCGCACGGATTCAGGGAAAGGCAAACCTGTGTCACAAACCTTCGGGGTTTTTTATGAAAAAATAACGAAAAAGACAAAGAGAGAGGGGGGGGTTTGATTGCTCTTTTTGGACTGCAAAAGGCTTTTGACACATTTTCCCACAAAGATTAGTGCTTTATTATTATTATTTTTAATAAAGGGGGAAGCGCTAAACCCGGGGGATTAACAGCCCGGGGGGGGGGTGTGGAAGGCATTCCCGCTTAATTGGGGGAACTGGAGCCAGATCCAATTCCTAAATCAAGAGCCCCTCACCAACATCAAGGAAAACCTTCCTTTGGGGGGGAGTTAGCAGAAGCTAGAGCATCAGGGGGCATATAACAGGAAGGGCACGCAATGGTCAGAGAATACCTGACAGGAGGCAACAACGAGTCATGGTACAATGATGTTCACAGTGGGCACCGTGACGAGCGGGTCCCACAGGGTCGGTCCCCGGACCATGCTATTTTTGGGGATGGGGAACGACATGACGGAAGGGTTAGACTCAGAAGGTTCCCCGTTTGCAGATGATGTAAGTTTAAAGAGGGAAAATTAAAAACTAATGAGGACCAGGCAGGACTTTTAAAAGACCTGGACAACTGGGCACCGGGCCAGCAAAAGGCTTCTCGAATTTTTAAACCGGGCCCAAATGCAAAGTCAGAAGAAGGGGGAAGGGCACAAAACCCCAGACAAGTATAGGTAGTGGGAAAAGACTGCAAACCTCATCAAGGAGAAAGATCTTGGGGTGAGAAACACCCAGCATTCTCCGGGAAGCACACACAAACAATAACTGCTGCAGCATTGGGGGCCGGGAACCTGAGAACAGCATTTCCCATACCTTAGTAAGGGGAAACATTTTAAACACGTACACCCTTATGTCAGCCCATACTGGGGTATGCCACCGTTTTTGGGAAACCCCCACTTGATAAAGCACGTCAAAAACTAGAAAAAGACAAAGTTTGCAAAAAAGGTTAGTTCCAGAGCTAAGGAATGTCCTAAAGAAAGATTAAAAGGGGAAACGGGCCGACACACTGGGGACAGGGGGTCAGGGAGACATGATAACACATATAAATACTGCGTGGAAAGCAAAGGGGGACAAGGGACAGGAGTTCCGGGAGGGACACAGAAAAAAAGGGCCAAAAAATTTGGAATTGAAGACACAAAGAGTCAAAGAAGTAGGAATATTTCTTCATCATAGAGTTTTAAAACAGTGGAATACCTAAAAATGACGTAGTGGGGGCAGGAACCATACACAGTTTTAAGACGAGGTTTGAAAAGCCATGGAGCGGAAGAGAGGGGCTATAGCAACCGTGAAGAGGGGGGCCCGGACTAGGACTCGACCCCTGCAACCACAATAGGTAGACAAATAGGTGAGTAACAACACCACACACAAACACACACACCACCAGTCAAACCCCACACACCACACACACACACACACACAACACACACACCACACACACACACACACACACACACACACACACCACACAAACCCGCGCACACACTCACACACACAAAACACACACCACACACAAACACACACACACACACACACACACACACACACACCACACCTCAAACACACACCCACCAACACTCACACACACACACACCAACACACACACACCACAACACACACACACACACACACACACACACACACACAAAGGGGGCACAGTTGGAAGCGGAAAACCAGTGAATCACAGGGATGTTGGGAAATATTTCTTTAGCCAAGAGTATCAGTAATGGAATAGTTTGGGAAGCGATTAGTGGAGGGAGGACCATAATACTTTTAACAGAGTATGAAAAGCTCACGGCCAGGGAGAGTGACCTGTAGCGATCTGAGAGGGGGGGCCCAGGAGCTCGGACTCGCCCCCCCGAAAACCTCAACTGGGTGAAACTAGGTAGTACACACAATGGAACGACATAGGGGAAGGGTTAAACCAAAGGTTCCCTTTTCGCAGATGATGTAATTTAATGAGAAATTAAATCGATGGGATCGGTAGGACTCAAAGAGACCGGGACACCGGAACCGGGTCCAGCAACTGCTTCTCGAATTTAACCCTCCAAATGCAAATTTTGAAGATCGGGGAAGGCCAGAAACCGCTGACGGAGTATGGGCTAGGGGCCCAAAAGCCGCAAACCTCGCTAAAGGGAAAATTCTTGGGTGAAAATAACACCGAGATGTCCCCGGGGAACACACATCAACCAGATAACTACACAGCATATGGGGCGCCTGGCAAACTTGAAAAACACGTTCCGAACCCTTAGTAAGGAATCGTTTAAGACATGTACACCGGTACGTCAGGCCCATACGAGTAGCGCACCTGTTTGGAAAACCCACTTGAACAAGCACGTCAAGAAAAAAAGAAAGGCAAAGGGTTTTCGAAAGGTTTGTTCCAAACTAAGGGAATTTCCTATGAGGGGCAGAGAGGTCAGAGGACACTGCAGATCACTGAACACACAAATTTCCACACTAATACACCCTAGCCAACTCCTATTACTTTTTACATACTCAATAAACTTACACTCAATAGTTCCCCACACTTTTTTCCACCGCATATAAAACCCCCCAACAATGCCACACACACACCAAAAGAATAAACAAAATTTCCAGTGGGCAACAGAAAAACAATTGAGTTCAATGTGGACAAATTCCCAAATACTCCCCTTTGGAAAACGGAGGAGATAAAACTAGAACAGAGTAGCTACAGACTCTGGCCATACAAAAAGCGAAAAATTATGCAAGGGACCTGGAGTAGTAATGTCTAGGATCTCATTTTAAAGGATCACAACATGCACGATTACAAGTGCAAAGAAAAGATGGGATGGAAAATGAAACTTTCAAAACAAAGATGCCAACCCAAGATGTTTCTTTAAAATCACTTTCCTCGGGCTGGAATACTGCAGTACTTTAACACTCCTTTTAAAAGCAGGTGAAATTGCAGTCTAGAAGTGTACAGAGATCCTTTACTGCACGAAAAGTTCTTAAACACCTAACTACGGGGAAGCTTGAAAGCACTTGACTTGTACTCGTTAAAAACGCAGAGAGAGAGATATTCAAATCTACCAGGAAAATCCTGGAAGGAATGGGCCCGAAATCGCTCACAGAAATCACTCCCTACGAAATGAAAGACGGGCAGGCGATGCAAAAAAACCCCAAATTAAAAGTAGGGGCGCCATTGGTACACAAGAAAAACATCATAATGTCCGGGGTCCAAGACTGTTCAGCAGCCCCCACCAAGCAAAGGGGAAATCCAAAAACCCCTGGCTGCCCTTTAAAGAGAGCTTGGGCAGATACCCAAAGCAGGCCGGATCATCCGGGCTGGTTCTACGTTGGGCGCGTGCGGCCAGCATAACAGCCTGTTTAACAGGCCCTGATCTACTGGGGGGCCTGGTCGTGGACCGGCCGCGGGGGCGTTGATCCCCGGGAAAAACCCCCAGGTAGACTCCTATAACACACCACTTCCCTAACCCACAGCCTCCCCCCCACTCCCCCCTAATCTCCCCTTTTCCCACCCCATTCCCACTCTCTCTCTCTCTCTCTCTCTCTCTCCTCTTTTTTTTTTTTTTTTTTTTTTTTTTTTTTTTTTTTTTTTTTTTTTTTTTTTTTTTTACACAGGGTTTTACAAGTTAAGGATCCCTCTTTAATTTACAACTATATTACGGGTTTAAAGGGTTCCTAACTTTATTGGCAAGCTAAGAGCTTTTACCATATCAGCTCATTTGAAAGCTTTTTATGTTATAGACATACAAGTAGGAAAAAGGATGAAAATTGGAGCCATCTGTGGGCCAGCATTTTAATTGATCAAATACTTTATCTCTTACACATTTCTGTACGAAGTTTCATACTCGAGTCACCTGGTATGTTGATCTCAGATGGAGGATTTCAGAGAAAGGGGACGCCAGAGGAAGTGCTGCTTTCTGCCCTCTTGTGCACAAAGCTTTGTTTCACGCTGTCCTCAAGTGGTCCAATGTGTACTTTGACAATATTGGGGCCTTTTAAAAAATA
>NW_026466305.1:0-11729 GCF_026875155.1 Cherax quadricarinatus
TGCCCTCTTCGCTTTTTCCTTCCGTCTCAAAAATTTTCGTTCCTACAACTTGGGGATATCTTTGAGAAAAGGTTGGAACTTGTTGATAAATTGGAATCATGCGTCTGAGTATAGGTTGTGAATCATGTCTCTACTAGTTTTCCGATCTTCAGGTAAGATCTAAATCTACGAAATTATCTTTATATCTCATAGTTGTGAGAACCCGCCTACTTGTATCTTCAAGAGCCGAGCTACTCTCGTAGAGCCCCTCTATAATAATTATCTATCGTATGCTGTGTTTCCAGCGATTGTACGATATTGTGTTGTTAGGTAAGACACATATGCAACAGTTAGGTATCTTTATTTCGAAACGTTTCGTTTTCGAAGTGACATCATGTCACTTCAACTCCATATTGTTTCAGACTATGGAACAATACTCTTCTCCAGACTGAGGGACTGACCACCTCAAAACTTCAAGGGTGATGGACTGATTACATCGTCTTCAAGTCTCTTCTGCTTCTATCAACTTTTCTGTACTCGACTGAAGAAGCCTA
Organism: Cherax quadricarinatus; assembly: GCF_026875155.1. Lineage (NCBI taxonomy): Eukaryota > Metazoa > Arthropoda > Malacostraca > Decapoda > Parastacidae > Cherax > Cherax quadricarinatus. The sequence goes on from NW_026466305.1 coordinate 534, forward strand.
CTGTGTAGGCGAAACGTTTCGAAATAAAGATACCTAACTGTTGCATATGTGTCTTACCTAACAACCTGTCGGTATTTTATACCATTTTAACGTACGCTATTATGTTATACCCCTGTAAACCCCTTCTGGTGGGGTATAGTATAGCTCTTAGGCCTTTTGTGTATCCATAAGCTCTTGCACTACCGCCCATAGGATGGATATGGAGTGCACAATGAACTAGCCGCTTCGGTGACAAGGGAGGACACATGTGCAACTGTAACGCTTCTTTGTGGCAACGTTTCGCCCTCCAGGCGCTCCCAGAGAGCGAAACGTAGCCACAATAAAATGTCACATTAGTTGAGCATGTGTCCTTGTACCAAACATAGTTCTGCTGTTATTACTACATGATAGCGCTGAGACGTCCCTCATGTCTCATCAACCCCAACATGTTATGACCGAATACTTTAGATATTGTTATCATGTCTCCTCCCTACGAAGAAGTGAGTGCATTTCTATTACTTTCAACCTTCTTGCTAACCACGAGAGCCATCTATAGTTCATCTTCTTAACTTCACTGCATTTCATCCATATGCTCTTGCGCTGCCCACCACAGGCTGGATCTGGGGGTTCACAATAATCTAACCACTTCGGTGTCCAACTCTAATCTTATGTATAAATGACTATTATTAAGATAGTCACTGTGTCGAACAACATTGTTGAGGTTTCATTGTGATGACTTTCCCGGAAGAATGTTTTCTCAGTGAGGATTCGTATTCTTTTCTCTGCCTAGAACTTTTTTTTTTTAACATTTCGAGAGTTATATATGGTTCTTGGATTTTCCTGTTATTACTTTCTCCCATTTCCGGTACATGGCAGCGTGTCTACATTAAATATCTACATCCATGTGTCACTATTTGTTCAGGTTATACCTCTCTCTCCACACACACACGCACACACACACACACACACACACACACACACACACACACACACAACACACTACACAAACACACAGGCCACATACCACACCGCGTCATACCTCACTCCCCTCTCCACCCATGAGTATACCTCCCCTTCTCCTCCCCTCCTTCCCTCCCCAACCAAATGGGAAACGCATATTCCTGTCGGAAATTTAGGCAGCATACCAAGCAGTCTGCAATTAGCGGATGGCTTTGGCAGTTCATTCCGGCAATAGATGCATCTTTCGCCTTTCCACCCAAGCGAAATTTAGTCACCAACCGATTTTGATTTTATAGTAATTGCCACAGCTGTAGCGAACCCCCCCCCTCCCCCACCAACCCCACACCCCCCATTTCATGTTCCCTGACGTGGCCCATCAGAGTTTATGTAGTGGTTTGAGCAGTGACTGTGGTGCACTCGGTACACAATAAGGTCTACCTAGTGCCACTATAGTGCACTCTGGGTGATCGTAGTTATTAGGAGTAGTTAGTAGTAGAAATAGTGGTCGTAGTGGTAGGGATAGCAGTAGCAGTAGCAGTTAGTAGGTAGTAACAGAAGTAATAATAGTAGCAGTAGTAATAGTGGTAGTAGTAATAGTAGCAGTGTTAATAATAATAGTAGTAGTAGCAGTTAAATGTAGAAATAGCAGAATTAACTAAATACCAGAAGTAGTAGTAAAACTAACTATAGTCTTTGTAGTGTAGAATAGTACTAGTGGAGAGAAGCTAGTGTTAATGGTAGTTGCAGCGGTAATAAAGCTAATAAAAGTAACAATAACAGTGTTAGTAGTAGCAGAAATAAGCAGCAGCAGCAGCAGCAGCAGCAGCAGCAGCAGCAGCAGTAGTAGTAGTAGCAGTAGCAGTAGTAGTAGTAGCAGTAGCAGTAGTAGTAGTAGTAGTAGTAGTAGTAGTAGTAGTAGTAGTAGTAGTAGTAGTAGTAGTAGTTGTTGTTGTTGTTGTTGTTGTTGTTGTAGCAGAACACTGTTTCTTCACTCTGGCTCCTGTACTCGTGTTCAGTTCCCTTCTCTTCCTCCTCTCAAAAAAATGGTCATTGATGAGTGCAATTGGCGATGCCATTTTTAATATTCATAGACCAAAATGTTTGACCCATATTTTTTTTGTTTTAAATATTCTAACACCACTCTGATAGCCAATTGCCTACATGAATTCCCGGTTTAATATGCTAATATCGGATTGATGCTTCCCCCCCCCTCCCCATTGATGCAATATTCCCTTTTGGCTGTTTGCTACCGTTGATGCTGTTGATGTTATTGAAAAAAAAAAGGGTTAATGCTTTGTCCCGCGTTGACTCCGTTCTCCCTTACACCGTTGGTTTCCGTTCGTGTTGCTGCATCTGTTGGCGCGACTGTTTCTGTTGCTGTTGCTGAATACTGCTTGAACATTACCTCTGTTTCTTTTATTAGGGTTTCTGTTATAGCTATATTACTTCTGTTTATATATATATATGTTATTATATATATATATATATATATATTATATATATATATATATATATATATATATATATATATATATATATATATATATATATATATATATGTATGTATAAATAAATATATATATATATATATATATATATATATATATATATATATATATATTATATATATATATATATAAATATATATATATATATATATATATATATATATATATATATATATATTATATATATATATATATTTATATATATATATATATATATATATATATATGTCGTGCCGAAAATGTAAAACTGGTCAATTAGCAAGAACTCATTTAAAATTAAGTCCTTTCTGAAATTTTCTCTAATACGTTTAAAGATATATTTTTTTTATTAATTTTAATGTAAAAATTTTTAATTTTGCACCAAAAGAATCTTAGAAAACATACCTAACCTTATTATAACAAGAGCAATTTATTTTAGCCTAACCCAACATAATATATTTTAAATACGTTTACAATAATTTAGTACTAAACAAACACAATAAAATATATTTTTTTTCGTTAGGTTCAGAATGATTTTTGGCGAAATTATTGCAAACACAAATCTTTACTTGTCCTATATGGCAAGATGAGCGTTGTTATATAAGCCAAGATCGCAAGTTCTGCCTATTCGGCACGACACACACACACCACACACACACACACACACAAATATATATTATATATATATATAATATATATATATATTATATATATATATATATATATATATACATACATATATATATATATATTATATAATATATATATATTATATATATATATATATATATATAATAATATAATATATTATATATATATATGTATGTATGTATGTGATACATATATATTAACCATGAAGAGAAGCTGGATTGGAATTCTGTTTGCGTTGTTGCCTTCTGTTATCCTTGTCATTTCTTGTTTATATCGCTGCCTCCTGTTGATATCGCTGCCTCCTGTTGATATCGCTGCCTCCTGTTTATTTTGCTGCTTATTATATACTATTATTTACTCTATGCATAAAAGGTTTACCAAATATAATGTGAATGGGTCAGAGAGAGAGAGAGAGAGAGAGAGAGAGAGAGAGAGAGAGAGAGAGAGAGAGAGAGAGAGAGAGTATACGTATGAGAACTTTCCCTAGATGATATATTCCATAATTGTGTCAACCTTCCCGAGGTTTGTGAGAGAATTGGGAGTCCAAGGCTTCCCCTATATGCGAGATAGCCTACCCTGGGGCTTCCTTTCCTCACTCTGACTGGCAGACCTCCAGTCACAAACTAGCCTCCACCTCATTTTCGAACGGTGCACTCACTCGAAGAGGCCCAAGAACTTCGGTGCTTTACAGCTTCTGGTTACTGAAGGTACACATCACAACGACTTCCCTAGTACGACACACACACACACACTAACGTATAACCTCACACCTACCCCGGTAACAATACACACACCCTCGGTAGTACCCAAATTCTCCTCACTACAACCCTTCTCCCCCTTCCCCACAACCTCAGTACGGCCCATTCACACAAAGTACAACCCACACCCCCCAGTATGACCCATTCACCCCCTCCCATTATGACCAGCACACGCCACCAGTAAGTCGTGACTATGAAGGATAATGAACTCGCCCAATATTCAGCCCGACACAGGATTATTTCAACAATGCAAATTGTGCAAATTTGTGGGAATTGTGCAAATTGTGGTTGTAGAAAGAGCGTGTGTGTGTGTGTGTGTGTGTGTGTGTGTGTGTGTGTGTGTGTGTGTCTGTGTAATCATTTATATGTGGCTACAAAGGTCTAGTCACAGCTCCTGGTCCTGCCTCTTAAACTGGCTTCGGGACCCCTAGCATGCCTATTGTTGAAGCAGTATATAGATTCTGCTTCTGATGGTCGCTGTGCGGCTTAGGAAGTGCTTCCTGACATCTCTGACTGTTTTCATCTTCCAGCTGTTTGCCCTCTTGTACCCGTTTCACGCCTCTCAGAATGCCCCTCTCCCTATTACTGCCTCTGATTATTTTAAAGGCATTTTCATGTTTTACCTGGTCTTCTATTCTCTCATGTCATCAGTCTTAACTTATTCCTCTTAGGTCCGGGACTATGAGTGTTCAGGTGACGGTTCCTTACTGGTGCTGCATACTCCAAGATGGGCCTGACATTGGTCGTTCATAGTTTCATGAATGATTCTTGAGATTCCTGAATGCTAAAACGTTCAAACGTTCATTTGAAGTACTCCTCAGGCGATGATGGAGTTGGATTCTCTGAAACATTTGGATGATAGATGAGGAGGTCTGGATGTTAAACGGGGATGTTTTACGACAACGTCTTTGGGGTTTCTGTTCCTGCAACTCTTGGTTTTTCATTACTAGGGGACTTTCCTGACTTTTTATTGGTTGATGGTCTGAGATCGGGACCGTCATTAGCGGGAGGATATGAGGCCTCTGCCATTCTGGCGCTGAATGGCCAGCTATCGACTACTGGAACACAGTTATCATCTTTTATTATTGTTATTCTTCAGCTTCATCAACATGTAAATGTTTATTATTTGCAGGCTCAACAGATATCTTTTTCCAGTCCCTCCTTTTAAGTTGGTACCTGGTATCACTCCTTCCTTTGTTGGTAACTTGGTTCACTCCTTTTTCCTTAGTTGGTATTGGTATCACTTCCTTCTTAGTTGGGGTATTTGGTATCACTCCTTTTTAGTTGGTACCTGGTGTCACTCCTTCCTTAGTTGGTAACTTTGTATCAACCTCTTCCTTTGTTGGTACTTGTATCAATCCTTCCTTAGTTGGTACGTTGGGATCACTCCTTACTAGTTGGTACTTTGTATCACTCCTTCCTTAGTTGGTTAAACTTTGGGGGTCAATCCAAACTTTTTTTCCTTCCTTCGTTGGACTTGGTATCACTCCTTCCTTAGTTGGTACCTTGGTATCACTCCTTCTTAGTTGTAATGGTATCCACTCCTTCCTTGTTGGTAACTTTTGGTATCATCTTCCTTAGTTGGTACTTGGTATCACTCCTTCCTAGGTTGGTACTTGTATCACTCTTCCTTAGTGGTTACTTGGTATCACTCCTTCCTTAGTTGGAGTACTTGGTATCACTCCTTCATTAGTGGTACTTGGTATCACTTCCTTCTTTAGTTGGTACTGGTGTCTACTCCTTCTTAGTGGTACTATTGTCTCTCTGTCTTAGTTGTTACCTGGTATCACTCCTTCTTAGTTGGTATCTAATGTTTCTCATTGTTGGAACCTAGTATCTCTCCTTCCATAGCAGGTACTAGTATCTCGATCAATCTTAGACATTACATGTCTCTCACAAAGATGCTACAATGAGACACACTCATGATTGGACTATATATTACATGGAAATTTATTCTCATTCTGTTCTCCCACCAAAAACTGAGAAAAATAAATTCGACTCAATAGACCCGAGGAAAATTTACATTGAAATGAATCTCGCATTTTGCAAAACATTTCCCTATTATTTTTTGTAAATAATTCCCCAATGATTTGGTTTAAATCCATTTCCAATCAACTTTGTAATTAATTTTCCCACTCAACTTTGTAAATCATTTCTATTTCAACTATGTAGAATCATTTCCATTCAAATTTTGTATATTATTATCCATTTAATTTTGTTAAATCATTTCCATTTCAATTTTGTAAATCATTTCCATTTCAATTTGTAAATCATTTCCATTTCAATTTTAAATCATTTCCCATTTTCTTCAATTTTGTAAATCATTTCCCATTTTCATTTTTGTAAATCATTTCCATTTTAATGGTGTACATCATTTCCATTTCAATTTTGTAAATCATTTCCCATTCAATTTTGTAAATCATTTCCCATTTCAATTTTGTAAATCATTTCCCATTTCAATTTTGTTAAATCATTTCCCATTTCAATTTTGTAAATTCATTTCCCATTTCAATTTTGTAAATAATTTAATTTTCAATTTTGTAAATCATTTCCCATTTCAATTTTGTAAATCCTATTCCCATTCATCTTTATAAATCTGCTGAGATTCATGTCATTGCTGTAGGTGTGAACTCTTAGTTGTTAAAACTTACAGTCACTCTCTCTCTCTCTGTCGGTCTGTCCTCTCTCTCTCTCTCTCTCTCTCTCTCTTCTCGCTCTTCTCTCTCTCTCTCTTGCTCTTCTCTAAATACCCTATTATTCCCTCCCCTGATTCTTCTTCACTCTTGCCTTGTCTCATCCACTCATCTCTTTCACTCTCCCTCATGTGTTATTGCTAGCGTCTCTCTCTATCTCCCTTCTCTCAATAAGTTTCCTTTTTCATTCTTTTTCTGATTTTTCCAGCTGCTAGCTCGACACACGGTTCATAGGAGAAACTCCTCCTAGTGATGACTTCTTTCCTGTCAGGACCCCCTGTGACACTTTTGTCTGGTCAGACCTCAGTCCTGACGGCGTTATCATAACCTTTGTTACTTTATGACTCTTTGTGTACATTATTGTTACTGCATGACCTGTATTGTGTACCATTTATTGTTACTTTCATGACTGTTTAGTTCTACCATTATTGTGACTTTATGACTGTCTTGTGTACCATTATTGTTACTTTCATGACTGTCTTGTGTACCATTATTGTTACGTCATGACTGTCTTGTGTACCATTATTGTTACTTCATGACTGTCTTGTGTACCATTATTGTTACTTTATGACTGTCTTGTGTACCATTATTGTTACTTTCAGACTGTTTGTGTACCATTATTGTTACTTTAGATGTCTAGTGTACATTATTGTTACTTAGACTGTCTTGTGACCATTATTGTACTTCATGACTGTCTTGTGTACCATTATTGTTACTTTAGACTGTCTTGTGTACCATTATTGTTACTTCATGACTGTCTTGTGTACCATTATTGTTACTTCATGACTGTCTTGTGTACCATTATTGTTACTTCACGACTGTCTTGTGTACCATTATTGTTACTTCACGACTGTCTTGTGTACCATTATTGTTACTTCACGACTGTCTTGTGTACCATTATTGTTACTTCATGACTGTCTTGTGTACCATTATTGTTACTTCATGACTGTCTTGTGTACCATTATTGTTACTTCACGACTGTCTTGTGTACCATTATTGTTACTTCATGACTGTCTTGTGTACCATTATTGTTACTTCATGACTGTCTTGTGTACCATTATTGTTACTTCATGACTGTCTTGTGTACCATTATTGTTACTTCATGACTGTCTTGTGTACCATTATTGTTACTTTATGACTGTCTTGTGTACCATTATTGTTACTTCAGGACTGTCTTGTGTACCATTATTGTTACTTCACGACTGTCTTGTGTACCATTATTGTTACTTTATGACTGTCTTGTGTACCATTATTGTTACTTCAGGACTGTCTTGTGTACCATTATTGTTACTTCAGGACTGTCTTGTGTACCATTATTGTTACTTCATGACTGTCTTGTGTACCATTATTGTTACTTCACGTCTGTCTTGTGGTACCATTATTGTTACTTCAGGACTGTCTGTGTATCATTATGTTACTTCAACGACTGTCTGTGTAAACCATTATTGTACTTCATAACTGTCTTTGTACCATTATTGTTACTTCACGACTTCTTGGTACATTATTGTTACTTTATGACTGTCTGTGTACCATTATGTTACTTCCAGGACTGGACTTGGTGTACGATATTGTTACTTCAACGACTGTCTTGTGACCATTGTTGTCTACTTAATGACTGTCTTGTGGTTACCATTATGATTACTTTATGACTGTCATTGTACCATTATAGTTACTTCAGGACTGTCTTTGTACCATTATTGTTACTTCACGACTGTCTTTGTGTACCATTATTGTTTCTTTATGCTGTCTTGTGTACCATTATTGTTACTTCATGACTGTCTTGTTACCATTATTGTTCTTTATGACTGTCTTGTGTACCATATTGTTATTTAGGACTGTCTTTTGTACCTTATTGTTACTTCACGACTTTTGTGTACCATTATTGTTTTCTTTATGACGTCTTTGTACCATTATTGTTTCTTCAGGGCTGTCTTGTGTACCATTATTGTTACTTCACGACTGTCCTTTGTACCTTTTTGTTACTTTATACGTCTTGTGTACCTTATTTTACTTCACGACTGTCTTGTGTACCCTTATTGTTACTTTTTTGACTGTCTTGGTACCCTTATTTTTACTTTACGACTGTTTGGTACCCTTATTGTTTCTTTATGACTGTCTTTTTTACCATTTTTGTACTTCATGATGTCTTTTTACCATTATTGTTACTTCACGATGCTTTGTGTACCATTTTGTTACTTTTTGACTGCTTGTTACCCTTATTGTTACTCATGATGTCTTTGGGACCATTATTGTTACTTCAATGCGGTACCATTATTTTACTTCAGCTGTCTTGTGTACCATTTTTGTTACTTCATGACGTCTTGTGTACCATTATTTTACTTCGGACTGTTTGTTACCATTATTGTTATTCAGGACGTCTTTTGTACCATTATGTTCTTCATGATGTTTTGTTTCAATTTTTTTACTTCAGGACTGTCTTGTGTACCATTTTTGTTACTTCACGACTGCTTCGTACCATTATTGTTACTTCTTTCTGTCTTTTGGGACCATTATTTTTTACTTCACATGTTTGTGTACCTTATTTTTATTCATGACTGTCTTTTGTACCCTTATTTTACTTTTAGAATGTTTGTGTACCATTATTGTTACTTCATGACGTCTTGTGTACCATTTTGTTTCTTTATGACTGTTTTTGGTTCCATTTTTGTTTCTTTATGACTGTCTTGTGTACCATTATTGACTCATGACTTCTTGTGTACAATTTTTGTTACTTCAGCACTGTCTTGTGTACCATTAGTTACTTCAGTGTTTGTTACCTTTTTTGTTACTTCAGCACTGTCTTTTTGTACCATTATTGTTATTCTGACTGTCTTGGTACATTTTTGTTACTTCCGACTGCTTGGGGGCCATAATTTTTACTCAGCCTGTTTGTGTCCATTATGTTACTTCTGACTGCTTGTGTACATTATTTTTTATTCACGACTGTCTTTTGTCCATTATGTTACTTCATACTGTTGTGTACCATTATTGTTCTTCAGCACTGTCTTGTGTACCCCTCTTTACTACATCTTAAATCCTCGCTTGCTATGTTGTGTTGTTGTGATTTTTCCCCTGCTAATCATAACAATCTAAGCACTTTCTGTTTATATTATTAAAGACTGTGTAAAAATTAGTGCCTGCCAAATTTTGCAAATTATTTGCGTTTAGTTGTTTTTTTGGTAAAATTTTTTTTCTGTTTTTTAATAAATTTTATAATTCCATTGCAAGGAAGGGTGTGCAGCCCGGAAACGGGGCCCTTGAGCCGCCCCGGTTTTTGATCCCAAAACGAAGCCGTGAATGACCCGCTCTTCTCCTTTAGGAACAAAATTCCCTCTGGCTCCCCCCCCCCCCTCCCCCCCTCCCCCCCCCCCCCCCCCCCCCCCCCCCTCTTTCTCCCTCCTTCCCTTCTCCCCCTCTCTCCTCTCTCTCTCCTCTCTCTCCTCTCTCTCCTCTCTCCTTTCTCTCTTTCTCTCTCTCTCTCTTACCAAAATGCGAAGCAAAAAAGATCTCTCGGACCCCCCCAAAGACCCAGATTATCTCTCCATGAATGATGCTTTTGAACTAACAAGCTTCTCTATACTTGATATACTGACTCCGGTTATACGATCAGGACAAATACCCTTGCTGTATTATCACTGTCACTATAATTCCCTTGCCATATTATAACAGGACAATGTCTTTGTCATATTATCACGCCACAATTCCCTTGCAAGATCAGCACTGACTGCGTGTGTTCATCCCTCGCTCTACTGTAAGATAATGCCAGTTTTTGTATTATTACCTCGCCAAGGATAATTTATTTTTTCCCCCTCCAGCAGTAGACTCGGACGATAAATGATTCATGGAAGACATTTTTGAGTTCCGGAACTTCATTAGCAAGTAACATTAACACATTTCCTCCCCTCCAGGAGTTTTGCAAAGATCTGAACGCTTTTTGTGAAGCATTCTGCTGCGCGTTCTTGAATTACCTTCACACTTGTTTGTATTTGTCTCACAAGGGTTTGTTTTGGATTCAGAATTGTTGCTGTTTGCGTGTGTATGTGTGTGCTCACACACACACATATATATACACACACACATAAGAGGTATGATAAAGCTCATGGAGCAGGATGAGAGTGAACCTAGTAATGACTAGAGAAGAGGCAGAGCCAGGAGCTATGATTCGACCCCTGCAACTGCAAAGAGGTGAGTACAAACACAGAGACATACACTCTGGCTCTGTGTCATTGGACCGCCATTGGTACCTTCTGCCTCAGAGAATTTCCCCTCCTAACTGTTGCTGTCTTGCGAAATTACATAGCTCCTGACGACGCACGAGAGAACAAAAGATCTAGAGTTAAAGATATCTATCCCTATGTGGCTTGTTCTGTATATAATATATATATATATATATATATATATATATATATATATATTATATATAAATATATATATATATATATATATATATATATATATATATATAATGTCGTGCCGAATATGTAAAACTGGTCAATTAGCAAGAACTCATTTAAAATTAAGTCCTTTCTAAAATTTCACTTATACGTTTAAAGATATATTTTTAAACTAATGTTAAAGTAAAAAATTTTAATTTTGCACCAAAAGAATCTTAGAAAACTTACCTAACCTTATTATAAAAAAGCGTAAAATTTATTTTAGCCTACCAAC
>NW_026466306.1:0-13618 GCF_026875155.1 Cherax quadricarinatus
AATAAACATATTTATTTAGATACGTTTCACACAAAATTTGGATGTTTATAATTGTTTACATGTACAATGATACATTCCCCTAATTACCTAGGTTACCCAAATACCTCCCGATCCTGATCACCAGAAAATGGTACCTGGGTATTATAACTGTTGGGGTTTTTGGTATCTTAAGGATTAGGTTAAGGGGTAGTAGCTGAAAACACGTTTTCCACATTTTAAATTTAAGCTTTATAAGCTCTTCACAAGTTTTTTAAACCCTTAATAGAGTTTTTAGAAAGGTTTTATCAAGTCCGGGATTTTAGATAAGGGCTTTTGATAAAAGGGGAATTGAGTTATTTTCTTTTTTCTGAATCCCCTGATACCTGCTTTCCCAGGTGCTGTGTGACCCTGGGGGTTTTAGCGCTTTCACGAGCGTATTAGTGGTAAACTACTACTGCTCTAACCACTCTTTTAAATAATAATAATAATAATAATAATAATAATAATAATAAAAATAATAATAATAAAAATAATAGCAATAACAATAATAAAAATTTAATAAAATATAAAAATAAAAATAATAAAATAATTTATAATTAGGTAATAATAATAATAATAAAAATAATAAAAATAAAAAATAATAATAAAAATAAAAATAATAATAATAAAAACAATAATAATAATAACAAAAAAAGGGTAATAATAATAATAATAATAAAAATAAAATAATAATAAAATAATAAAATGATGATTTTTTTAATGAGTTATGTATTGCCACTTCTTTTTCTACCACTGGGTTCTGTTTTAGTTGATGTTTTTTACTCTGTGGCCACTATTGAAAATCTCAATCCTTACTCGATGCCCTCAAACCCCTCCCTCCTTCTATCAGGTTCAGAGTTAAAAGGGAATCAAACTTTTTCGTTCCTTTTCCTTTGATGTTACGCCCCCCCGGTTTTTGTGACAGTTTTCTTTTTTTTTTCTCGTTTATTTTTACAATTTTTTAAAAAACTACCCCCCCCATCAATTTTTTTCTTCCGTTTAGGGGAAAACGGGTAAAGGTGTGAAATAATTTCTTTCTTTCTGTTTGTAAGTTAACATGCGGCCAACTACGGTTTTAAAACCCCTTACAAACATGTATTTTAGATATTTTCTGTATAAAATATCTTTTTCACCAGTTCTCCGGGACGTACGATTCATTCACTGCTCCACTTACCATGGTAGAAGGAGCCGCCCCCCCCCCCCCCCCACTCAATTTCCCGACTTTTAAATTTCCTTTTTTTTCGTGCTAAACTGTCTTTCTTCTCTCCCAACTCATTTCTCCTGTGAGATCCCTTTTTCTTTGCCTTCGTTCAACCCCATCTCACAAAAAATCTAACAACACCCCCCGTTCTCCAGATGTAAAATTTCCTTTGGTAAATTAAATACTGTAATAAGGTATACACTTATTTTAGTACAGTCTTTTTTTGAATTAAGACACTGAAAAACTTAGGTATCTTTCTTTTTGAAACATTTCCTTACATATAGGCTCTTCAGTCAAATGCGAGGCACGGTGTATACGGAATCGAAAAGAGTAATCGTCCTTTAACCCTTTGGAGAAACGCTTTTTCCCCAAAGATCCAGCTGCATGGAGATAAAATTTTTCCCCCAGGCTGGGGGATGACCACCTCAAATACTATTTCCCCAAAATTTTAAGGGATCATTACTCTCTTCATTTCACTAATTTTGCTGCCTCTGTATATGACTGAAAAAGCCACTTGGTCTTAGCATAAACTTTTAAGTTTTTTATTCCATTTTCGCAAGTCTATTTTGGTAAAAAGGGGAGACGGAAAAGCCCCAATGACCGGGCCCGATAACAGTGAAGAGCGGATCCTTAGATCGAAGCACGGGAAAAAGCAAGGGTCAGGTGGTAACATAATCAAAAAAGGTTCACCTGCCTTGATACAAGTGTCGACCAGATGTTTAAACCTTACCCCTACACTTGCAAAACGTTTTTTTTCTTTAACTGGACCAACGTTTCGCAAATCTGTGTGGAGCTTATCATGTATGACTCGATTAAAGCGTAGCTAAGTGAAATATGACTTGGGTCCAGTGGTTAACACACTGTTTTGCTGCTGACGACTTGATTGTCTGAGTTAAAACCTTTTTGCTATTAAGAAACATGATTATAAACTCTACCGAGGAAACAAAAGTTAAAGCTCTACACAGAATGAAACAGGGCTTGACAAAGCCTACACAGAGTGAAGCATAACAGAAGTTTACATAGAGTGAAGCATGACTTGATGGGGCTCAAAAACAGAACGGGGCATGGTTGAAAAAGCTCTATGCAGAGTGAAACAAATTTAAAAAGTTCTACAAAGAGTAAAACAGTCGAAAAGGGCTCTAACAGGGGAAAACCAAACTTGATAAAATTTACACAACTAAAGCTGTTTTTGAGAAAGCTCACACAGAGAGAGAAACTGAATTAAAAAAGCTCCACACAAAGGTAAAATAAAACTTAAAAGGCTCTACCAGACGAACGTCATCGAAATAAGGCGTGTTATGCGAAGTCATCCTTTCTTCACCAGGAGGGGAGTTTCGCTACACTCAGTGTTGTTGCTTTTCCCGCTTTCCCCGGGAACACTGAAAGAAGAAACTTCTAACTTACATGTTATAGAGGGTCTGCTCTTCATACAGATGTAAATATACACTTCTGGCTCTAGGAAACACACTAATAAAAAAGCTAAATGCATCACAGTGTCCTAGCTGCCCTATTCAAAATTTAATAGACGAACATGGGAGCAAAAGTCAGCTGGGGCTTCTGCCACTTTCCGTACACGGATGGTTGTTACGTGTTGAAATCTGTCAGCCTGAGAGACTTAGCAGGAGATGAGGATATCGTTAGGTATCCCGCTAAAGTCCATAAATAGGGCAGCTTAAAAGGTTTCCTTTCCGCAGAGCTTATTCCTATTATTTGGCAGCACCCTCTCTCAAGATGGCCTTTTTCCATACACGGGAGAAATGAAATTTGCTGCGAAAATTATATATAGGAGAGAAATTAAGAGAGAGAGAGAGAGAGAGAGAGAGAGAGAGAGAGAGAAAAGAGAGAGAGAAAGAAGAGAGAAGAGAGAGAGAAAAGAGAGAGAGGAAAAATGAGTGTGAGGAAAAAAATTTTGATGAAATATGTATAAATACGTACTACGTTGATGTTAAAATGCAAAAACTTAAACCTGAGATTACAATTTAATACATGAAAATAAAGGAAGAGAACCCAAGGAGAAGCGATCATGATTAAGACCCATGGTGGGGGCAGTGGTAAGCCTTCCTGGGAAGTCCCGGGGACAGCTGTCGGGCAGCGGGCTCGGGCAACCGGGCTAAAGCGCTGGCTCAGCAGGTGGGGGGAGGGAGACTAGCTCAGTCGTCCATATACTGAAAAGGGGGAAAAAAAACAGTGAGCCAGATTTCATTTCCCCCATCATTTCTAAAGGAGAGAAATAACGCTTAAGGGCGAAATTAACCCCAGATAGACGGAGAGAAATAAAAAATGACTTCATAATGAGGTTAATAAAGGCCTTATTAAATAAACCCATGAAGTATTTTGTAATTACTTGTCATTACTCAGAAAATTCCCCAAACGTTAGCATGAAAAATTTTTATAACAATTTTTAATACAAGGGGGAATAACACGAAATGCTTTACTTAAATTTTCGTCATCACTGGGTCCTCTTCAACAGATCAACCCCTAGGAGTATATTTAAATTTTCAGAATTTATTGATCAATTTCTACGTCTTGCTTAAATATTTTAGTGAATGAAAAATACTATTACTACTAATACTACTTTTATTACACTGCTCTGAAACTAGCCCCACTGTTTATACTACACCCTACTCCGCTGCTGCTCCCAAGTTGGGTATCACGAAACAGCGTCAGTGGTGTAGGGGGTCACAACAGTTCCCCTACAACATATCTAGTGAAATAAAATTTTTGCAAATGTTGTCCAACCTTTTTTTTAAAGAATTTTTTGTTTTTGTATTTTCAACCAGGAAAAGTGTGTTTCACTGCTCTGTTACTCTGTGATAAAAAAAAAACCCATTTGTACTTTGGGAGAATGGTGTGTGGTGTGTGGGTGTGTTTGGTGGTGTTGTACTCACCTAGTTGATCACCAAATTTGGGTTGCGGGGGTCAAAGCCCTAGCCCCGGGCCCCGTCTCTTCACTGGCGCTACTGGGTCACTCTCCCTAAACCGTGGTTTTATCATACCTCTGCTTAAAGCATTTTGGGGATCCCCCTCCACTGTGTGTACCCCCTATTGTACCACCGTTGGGTTGCGGGGGTCGAGTCCAAGCTCCGGGCCCCGCCTCTTTCACTGGTCGCTCTGGGTCACTCTCCCTGAACCATGGCTTTATCGTCCCTCGTTTAAAAGCTAGTATGGTTTCTGCCCCCACTACATCTTTTCCCAAATTTTTCCCTTCTGACTACTCTGGGGCTAAAGAAATTCTTCCTAACATCCCTGTGATTCATTTTGGTTTTCACTTTCAACTTTCCCCCCCTTGTTGCTGTGTCCAATCCGGAAAACCCCTGTCTTTGTCCACCTTGTCAATTCCCTCAGTTTTTTTAAGTCGTTATCAGTCCCCCCTATCTCCCTGTCCTCCGTGTGTCGGGGTTGTTTTCCCCTTAAACCCTTCCCCTCGTAGGACATACCTCTTAGCCGGGGGACAGTTTGGGGAAAACCTTTGCCTTTCTCTATTTTCTTTACTGCTTGGCTAGGTGTGGGTTCCAAACTGGGCCGCATACCCAATAGGGGCCTAAGACACGGTGTACGGTCCTGAACGACCCTTATTTGAGTGGGAAAATGCGTTCTGAGGTTCCCAGTCCCCCATATGCTGCAGCAGTTATTTGGTTGATTTTCGCTTCAGGAATGTGCCGGGTTTTATACTCACCCCCAAGATCTTTTTCCCCTTGAGTGATTTTTTTGTAGTCTCGGCCCCTAGACTGACCCGTCTGCGTTTTTTTTTCCCCTTTCCCCCAATCTTCAACGTTACACTTGGGGTTTGAACCCAGGAGCCAATTGCGGGCCCGGGCTGCAGCTACCCGATCCCTTTGTAGGCCCCTGGTTTTCGATCGAATAAATTCTTTCATCAACTTCCGCATCTGCAAACGGGAAAAACCTCGAGTTTTTTCCCTTTGCATTCGTTCACAAGTCCAAAAACGCACTGTTCTAGGACGCCCCCTGGGGGACCCCGCGGTCACAGGTGCCCACTCTGCCCTCGCCAGTACCATTTCTCGCTGCTGTCTTCCTGACAAATATTCCCCGATCCATTGTAGTGCCTTCCCTGTTATCCCGCTTGGTCCTCCAGTTTTTGCATAATTTTGTGTGGCACTGTGTCAAACGCCTTCTTGCAGTCCAAAAAAATCAATCCACCCCCCCCTCTCTCTCTTGTCTTACTGCTGTCACCTTGTCATAGAGGTCCGTAGGTTTATGACACAAGTTTTTCCCCCCTGAAAACCCTGTTGGCGCTGTTGAGAATCTTCCTTTTTAGGGTTCTACACCTTCTCCTACAACTTCTCCAGACTTTTCATACTATACATGTCAATGACACTGGGCTGTAGTTTATGCTTATGTCGTCTCCTTTTTAAGATTGGGATCATTTGCTGTCTTCCATGCCTCAGGCAATCTCCCTGTTTCGAAAGATGTATTTAATATTGTTGTTAGGGGTAAAACCATAGCGCCTTACTCCCTCTCTTAGGACCCCTGGGAGATGTTATTAGCCCTGCCTTTGAGGTATTTGCTCACTCAAAAACCTCTTCACTTTTTCCCCGGGGTTTTGTGTATGTTCCGCCTTGGTGAGTGCCCACTCCGTCCCCCTGGAGCCCTTCTGTCCCTCTGTGAACACTTCTTGAATCCTTCCTTTAGGCACTGAGTCTCTAATTTTTTTTTCACTCACATTTTCTGACACATCATAATATCTTTTACTCCCTGGTCTTAGTGCACTTATTTTTCAAATACCCCCCTGGTTATTATGGGAACCCTTTTGGGGCTGAACAACCGGTCACCTTCCCTTTCCCAAAGGCCCCCCCCAAAAGAACTCGCATTTACTAGTTTTCTTTTCTGTGATCCTATATTTCCTTTTTTCGGGGGTTAAGTGATTTTATTATCTTATGCATCACAAGCCCATATCCCACACCTATTCCTTAAAGGTAAGTCAGAAATTACCCCAAAACACGAAAACTCAAACCGCGTGACCCTCCACGTGTGTGTGACTCACCCATTTGTACTCACCTATTTGTGGTTGCAGGGGCGATCATAGCTCTGGCCCCCCCCTTTCACTGTGGTGTGTGTGTGTGTGGTGTGTGTGTGTGTGTGTTTGGGTGTGGGTGTGGTGTGTGTGTGTTACTCACCTAGTTTTGGGTTTGCAGTGTCGAGTCCTAGCTCATGGCCCCCCCCTCTTCATGGGCGCTACTAGGGCACTTCCCCCGAAACTTTATTTATCATACCCCTGCTTAAAGCTATGTAGGATCCGCCTCCCCCCTGTGTGTTTGTGTGTGTGTGTTGTGTAATCTCAAAAAACATCAAGACCCCCAGACTATGTTTTTAATGACCATATAAATTACAATCTAAAATCCCCACAATATTTTGATCATCTAATACAATATAAAAAAATTAAATACAAATTGGACTGTAACTTATCTTCTGTAAATTTTCTCCAAACCAACCCTCTCCTCCATACCTGGTAATCTAACATCCCTTCCCCCTCCCTCTGCCCAAAAACCTTTTTCCCGTCTGCCCGAGTCCTTCCCTTTGATATTCTGCCCTGCAGCCCCTCCCTGACGTTTATATCATGCCTCGTATTTATTTTAAGTTTTTTTCCCCCATCAAGTTATTAAAGCTGCATGCCCCCGTATACACCATCAAGGAACTTTTTACTTAAAAGAACGATTGAAAGTAAACTCCCCTGTATATTCACTGGGGATACACAAATCTCTCGAGGTATAATTTCACACTTATAAAAATCAAATAAAAATTTTTTTATTCAGAAAGCAACAAAAGATTTCACGATCTCACTAACTTTGCATGATGGTTCTGAAGGTATATGATGGAAAGTTCACCTTGAAGGGAAACCATGTCAATTTAATCTTGGAAAATCAGTAAGTGAAACAGTTTTATTTGTTTACTGTGGTCACATCAACAGGTTTCCCCTTTCCCCGTAACGGTGAAAAAATCCCCTTTAGATTTAGAATCTGGGAAAACACACCGTCAGGGATGTCACTACGAAAATTTTAT
The DNA here is from genome assembly GCF_026875155.1 of Cherax quadricarinatus. Classification (NCBI taxonomy): domain Eukaryota; kingdom Metazoa; phylum Arthropoda; class Malacostraca; order Decapoda; family Parastacidae; genus Cherax; species Cherax quadricarinatus. The sequence continues at coordinate 7,238 of NW_026466306.1, forward strand.
CATGCTTAATACTAACCCTGGGGAAAACATATCAGAAAGATCCCCTCTGGGAACGAAAAATAAAACAATTAACTTTTAGTTCTGTTCCATGCGGGGTTTTACGGGCATTGACAAGTGTTCATTACACTTTAGTTATTCTTTCAATTTTTTCATATTGCTTTGTTATCCCCCCTTTTCCATGTGCTAACTGGACCTAGTCTTCCGTCCTCATCACCCCCATACACTCATCCACTGCTCCCCCCCTACCCTACATACCAAACTCTTATTCACACTTATTTCACTCCCTTTTTCCCCTGGCAAACTGTCTCTCCCTTTTACTCTAATACACTAATATCCCTCTTTCTTCTCTCTCTCCTCCTCCTCCCTTCTCTCTCCCCCTCTCCTCTCTCTCTCTCTTTTCCCCTCTCTCCTCCTCTTTCCTCTCTCCTCTCTCTCCTCTCTCTTCTCGTCTATCTATCATCCTCTCCTCTCTCATCCCCCACTAATCACTGATAATGCCTCCTACCCACTCCCCCCAACTCAACTTCCTCTCGTCCCCTTCTCCTAAATCCCACACAAATTCTATTTGGGCTCCCGGGATAAATCTCCCAGGAAGGAATGATTTTTCATTTGGGCACAAAGTGAAAAATCAAGGGTTATTTTTTTATTTATGGTTTTAAACTTGGGGACAAACTCAGTCCTCAAGGTATTTCTAAATTATAACTATTTTTGTACTTTAACTTGTTTTTTTTTAAAACCTCGCAAAAAATATAATAATATCAGGATACATACATGAGGGTTATATCTCTAGAAATATTGCTGAATTTAAAATTAATCTTTTTTTTAGGAAAAAGTATTCCTGTCTGGGGGAAGGTTACGATCCTAATGTGTCGATAGGATTTAAACCCGTACGACTGCCTGTAACATCCTTACTTTCGTACACCCAATCGATGAGAAAGTAATATTTTTTTTGAATAATTTAAAAGAAGTTTTTGGGAATTACATTATCTTTTATTGGGTTTGTGTCATTATAATCCCCTGTAACTCTAAAGATAAAAGCATCACCACAGCTGGGTCAACTCCATTTCCACAGGTAAGAGGAAGTCCAAGAACCGTGTCCCCCACTCCGTACCACACGAAAAGAAAACCAAGGAGGGTTTTGTTCGTCCCAGTACCACAAGTAAAAGAAACTTTAAGAAGTTTGTGTTCGACCCTAGTAAACAAGGGAAGAGGAAGTCCAAGGAGCTTGGTGCTCGACCCCAGTACAACAGGTAAAAGGGGTCCAAGGGCTTGTGTTCGACCCCGAAACACACAAGTAAAGAAACTTCAAGGGGCTTGTTTCGACCCCCCTACCCCCAGGGAAAGGAAGCCCAAAGGGGCTTTTGTTCGAACCCCCCCGAACAACAGGGGAGAAAAACTCCAAGGAGCTTGTGTTCGACCCCCAAAACAAGGTAAACAATAGGATTAGTGTCTGTTGACACCAGGAAACAAAACCCAGATGTACCTAAATGGTAGTAACTAACTCCTGATCAAATCGCAGTCCGCAAATTAACTTGTGTGCGCTGTGACACAACTCAAAGCATCGACCTGAAAGGTGTTTTTGGTGTAACAACAGGCTGTGTAGCGACGTTAAGTATACGCTACATAAACTTGCGTGGATATTGTTAGTTGAGACGCTGTTAAAACCTCTCCTGAGAGTAAATTTAAAAGACACCGTTATGAATATACTCGATCTCGTACAAAGTAAGTTATCTTTCGCATTTTGTTTTGTTTTTCTTTTACTCAAGACAGGTTTAAAATTTCCTGAATATCAAGAAAACTTTAATATTACCTCTTTGAAAGATGCAGAAAAAATATTACAATTTTTAGGTAAACTAAGATATTTTTCCCCCTTGAATAAATTTTGTCGCCAAACGCAAAAGCTAAACATTTTTTTTTTATGGAGGACTAAATTTTTTCGCCAAAAAAAAATTTTGTGGGAAAACCTTTTCACTTTCTCTGTTTCTTTACTGCTTGGCTAGGTGTGGGTTCCAAACTGGTGCCGCATACTCCAAAATGGGGCCCAACGACACGGTGTACGGGGCCTGAAAAGACTCCTTATTAAGATGTCGGAAATGCTTTTCTGAGGGTTTTCCCTCGCCCATATGCTGCAGCAGTTATTTGGTTGATGTTTGCTTCAGGAGATGTGCCTGGTGTTATACTCACCCCAAGATCTTTTTCCTTGAGTGAGGTTTGTAGTCTCTGGCCCCCTAGACTGTACTCCGTCTGCGGTCTTCTTTGCCCTTCCCAATCTTCATGACGTTACACTTGGTGGGATTGAACTCCAGGAGCCAATTGCTGGACCAGGTCTGCAGCCTATCCAGATCCCTTTGTAGTTCTGCCTGGTCTTCGATCGAATGAATTCTTCTCATCAACTTCACGTCATCTGCAAACAGGGACACCTCAGAGTTTAATTCCTTCTGTCATGTCGTTCACAAGTACCAGAAACAGCACTGTTCCTAGGACTGACCCCTGTGGGATCCCGCTGGTCACAGGTGCCCACTCTGACACCTCGCCACGTACCATTACTCGCTGCTGTCTTCCTGACAAATATTCCCTGATCCATTGTAGTGCCTTCCCTGTTATCCCTGCTTGGTCCTCCAGTTTTTGCACTAATCTCTTGTGTGGCACTGTGTCAAACGCCTTCTTGCAGTCCAAGAAAATGCAATCCACCCACCCCTCTCTCTCTTGTCTTACTGCTGTCACCTTGTCATAGAGGTCCAGTAGGTTTATGACACAAGATTTCCCGTCCCTGAAACCATGTTGGCTGCTGTTGATGAGATCATTCCTTTCTAGGTGTTCTACCACTCTTCTCCTGACAATCTTCTCCATGACTTTGCATACTATACATGTCAGTGACACTGGTCTGTAGTTTAGTGCTTCATGTCTGTCTCCTTTTTTAAAGATTGGGACTACATTTGCTGTCTTCCATGCCTCAGGCAATCTCCCTGTTTCGAAAGATGTATTGAATATTGTTGTTAGGGGTACACATAGCGCCTCTACTCCCTCTCTCTCAGGACCCATGGAGAGATGTTATCTAGCCCCATTGCCTTTGAGGTATCTAGCTCACTCAGAAGCCTCTTCACTTCTTCCTCGGTTGTGTGTACTGTGTCCAGCACTTGGTGATGTGCCACACCTCTCCGTCCCTCTGGAGCCCCTTCTGTCTCCTCTGTGAACACTTCTTTGAATCTCTTCCTGTAGGCACTGTAGTCTCTAATTTTTTTTTTCACTCACTGTATTTACTGACACATCTATACATATCTCTTATCTCCCTGGTCTTAGTCGCACTTATTCTTCAAATACCCCACTGTGTTATTATGGCAACACTATTTGGGGCTGACACAACCGGTCACCTTCCTTCCAACGGCCCCCACATAGTAACTCGCTATTTACTATGTTTGCTTTTCTGTGATCACTTATATTTCCTTTTTTCGGGGCTTAAGTGATTATATTCACTCTTATGCATGCACACGCCTATATCCCACACTCTATTCCTTATGGTACAGTCAGAAATTACCACCAAAACACGAGCTCAAACCGCGTGACTCCTCCACGTGTGTGTGTACTCACCTATTTGTACTCACCTATTTGTGGTTGCAGGGGTCGAGTCATAGCTCCTGGCCCCGCCTCTTCACTGTGTGTGTGTGTGTGTGTGTGTGTGTGTGTGTGTGTGTGTGTGTGTGTGTGTGTGTGTACTCACCTAGTTGAGGTTGCAGGTGTCGAGTCCTAGCTCATGGCCCCGCCTCTTCACTGGTCGCTACTAGGTCACTCTCCCTGAAACTTGAGCTTTATCATACCTCTGCTTAAAGCTATGTATGGATCCTGCCTCCACTGTGTGTTTGTGTGTGTGTGTATGTGTAATCTCAACAACATCAAGACCTCAGACTATTGTTTACAATGACCATATAAATTACAATCTACAAAATACCACACACATATTTTGATCATACTAAATACAATATAACAAATTAAATACAAATTGGACTGGTAACTTATCTCTCTGTAAGTTTTCTCCAAACCCAACCCTCTCCTCCATACACTGTGTAGTATCTAACATCCCTTCCCATCCCTCTGCCAAAACCATTTCCTGTCTGCCTGAGTCCTTTCCTTCCGGATATTCTGCCACTGCAGCCTCCATCCCTGACGTTATATATCATGCCTCTGTATTGAGTTTGAAGTTTTTCCACCATACAAGGATTATTAAAGCTGCATGCCACCTGTATACCACCAGTCAAGGATACTTTATTACTTAAAAGAACGATTGAAAGTAAACTCCCAGTGTATATTCACTGGGAGATACACAACTCTCTCGAGGTATATATACACACTTGATAAGATCAAATAAAATTTTCTGTATTCAGAAAGCATACAAATGATTTCACGATCTGCAGCATAACTTTGCATGATGGTTCTGAAGGTATATAGATGCTGTACGTTCACCTTGAAGGTAAACCATGTCAATTTAATCTTGGATAACTCAGTAGAGTGAAACAGTGTTATTTGTTTACTGTGGTCATCATCAACAGGTTTCCCTTTCACTGTAACGGTAGAAACATCGCACTTCAGATTTTAGAATCTGGGCAAAACACACCGTCAGGGATGTCACTACGAAAATCTCATCATGCTTAATACTAACCCTGAGGGAGACACATACTCAAAGATCTCCCTCCTGGGAATCGAAATTTAGATCATTAAATCTCGTTTGAGTTTCTTCTCCATGCGTTATATACTGGGCATTGACAATAGAAGTTCATTACACGTAGTTATTTTCAATCATTAATTTGTTGTATCCCCGTACTTCTTCCATGTGCAACTGGTACTTACATTCCGTCCTCATTCCCCTATACACTCATCACTGCTCCCATCTACCCTACACTCACAAATCTCTTATTCTACACTATTTACCTAGTCTTCCTTTCTCATCCCACTGCAACACTCATCCATCGTCCCTTCTCTACCTACACTACACATCTACTTATCTCTCACTTATCTTTCTCCTTCTCTTCTCTCTGGCCATAGTCTCTCCCTTCTCTTCTACCTTTCTCTCTCTTCTCTCTCTCTCTCATCTCTCTCTCTCTCCTCTCTCCTCTCTCCTCTCTCTCTCGTCTCTCCTCCTCTCTCCTCTCTCTCTCTCTCTCTCTCTCTCTCTCTGTCTATCTATCTATCCATCTCTCTCTCTCATCCCCCACTAATGCACTGATAATGCCTCCTACCCACTCCCCCCACACTCATACTTCCTCTCGTCACCCTTCTCCTAAATCCCACACAATTCTATTTGGGCTCCTAGAGGATAAATCTCTCCAGGAGAGGAAGTGATTTCTTCATTTGGGCACAAAGTGAATGAATCGAATGGCTTATTTTTCAATTTTATGGATCTTTAAACATTGGGGACAATCTCAGTCCTCACAGGTCATTTCTAAATTATAACTATTTTTGTACATATTAACTTGTTATTTTTTAACACCTCGGCAAAATATATAATAATATCAGGATACATACACTGAGAGGTGTATATCTCTCAGAGAATATATGCTGAGAGTTAACTCTAATCTTTGTTTTAGGGATAAAAGTATTCCTGTCTGGTGGTGGAAGGTTACGATCCTAATGTAGTCGATAGGATTTAAACCCGTACTGACTAGCCTGTAACATCCTTACTTTCGTGACACCCAATCGATGTAGTAATGTAATATTTTATTTGAATAATTAGGATGAGAGTTTTGGCAAATTACATTATCTTTGAGTTGGATTTGTGTCAGGTTATAATCCCATGATAACTCTAAAGATAAGAAGCATCACCACGAGCTGGAGCTCAACTCCAGTACACACAGGTAAGAGGAAGTCCAAGAAGCCTGTGTCCGACTCCAGTACACACACGTAATAGGAAGTCCAAGGAGGTTCTGTTCGATCCCAGTACACACAAGTAAGAGAAACTTCAAGAAGTTTGTGTTCGACCCTAGTAAACACAGGTAAGAGGAAGTCCAAGGAGCTTGTGCTCGACCCCAGTACACACAGGTAAGAGGAAGTCCAAGGAGCTTGTGTTCGACCCCAGAACACACAAGTAAGAGAAACTTCAAGGAGCTTGTGTTCGACCCCAGTACACACAGGTAAGAGGAAGCCCAAGGAGCTTTTGTTCGACCCCAGAACACACAGGTGAGAAGAACTCCAAGGAGCTTGTGTTCGACCCCAGTACACACAGGTAAACAAATACTGGATTAGTGTCTGTTGACACCAGGGAACAACACACAGATCGTACCTAACTGGTAGTAACTACCACATCCTGATCAAATCGTCAGTGCGCGCAAATTAACTTGTGTGCGCTGCTAGACACAACTCAAAGCATCGACCTGAAAGGTGTTCTGGTGT
>NW_026466307.1:0-13385 GCF_026875155.1 Cherax quadricarinatus
GGCCCCGGTCAGGTCACGTGCGAGAAAACGTTTTCTTACACACCTGCCATGAGTTTATTATTTTTTTGTCTCGGCGTTTAATACCTTTCAGAAGCTGGTTTGCCTTCTTTATGCACCAGACATATTGGTGCATGATGTTTTCTGTTACACCTCCAGCATTTTAAACACTCCACGTATCTGTTCCCTTGTAAGTCATCAGGTTCTTCTTGCCTTTTGTTCTGATTAGTTTAAATTTGTTACGATCGGCATCCTTGCATTGCTCTATTATGTGCCTGTACCACACTCGCTCTTTTGTAGTCATTTCCTTCTTGTCTTGGTCTCCTGCTTTTTAGTGGAGGGTCGTCCATCATTACTATCACCTAGTATCTCCCAGTTATGAGTGTGCACATTATCTCTGTTTATTCCTCTCATTCCTTATAAACCACTGATTTCTGCTTAATAAAGCTACTCCTCCATTTCTTCTAATTTCTTTGTTCTTCCTACTAATCTGTTATCTAGCTGGGAAAAAAACACATCTGTTATCAGGTTTATGAGTTTATTTCAGCCAGAGCTATTATGTCTAGGAATACCACAACGATGCATTTATTCCGTTCATTACTCTTGTTAGTTATACTATGTACATATGTATAACTTTCACTTTTCTCTATTACTATATCCACTTTTAGGGGTTCTCGATTTACTGGTCCATGTACAAAGTTTAAAGGAGGGTTTTTTTAAGTTTTGTCTTTCCTCGAAAAATGGTTAGGATCGTGGATATAGGTGAAAGAGGATGGGTAGGTGTGAGTATAGAGAAAAGGTAGAGCTAAATGATTAGGTAATAAGGCATTTGTGATGAAGATTCTTTTGCTGGGAGGGTGAAGACTGTGTAAGAAGTAGGATGGGTAAGGATTGTTTTTAGTTACTGTGTTTGAGTGGAAAAAGGGGCTATCGTTGGAAGGAGGCTTAATGTAAGGGTACATACATGGTGCTTTTCTATAGGCTGAGCTTCGACGTCTGTTGATAGATTCGTTGGCTCTCACCTCCTATCTCCTGCATTTTTATTTTATCTCCCTCAGTTGTTCCTCGTCCCATTCTGTAGAAATAATCACTTTGACCGGGTACATTCACCCATCAAGTTTCTTACAAGTCTCGGGAAATTTTTCACATGGTTCCATTCAGCCTCCCCGTATGTCATTTCAATGACAATTTGGATGTCCTGTTCTTCACTCCCATCTGGTCTCCTGGAGACCAGGGAGAATCAGCGACCTTCCTATCTCCACTGTTAACTTCTCCCTTCAAGTTTTGGTGTTTCTTTTAAATAGATTCTTTTATGTTTCCCTTATCATCTCTTGCACCTCCTGATTATCCTGAGAGCATTTCTGCATACAGTTTTCCTTTGTTTTGTTCTCATTCTTATTGTTACTATTCCGACCTTCACCTTATTCCACCTTTCTTCATCTCATCCAGCGAAAGAGCGTCTCTAGATCCTCATCCTGGCTTTTGTAACCTTCCTCGGCAGCCTGAACATTTTTTATATTATTCTTACTTTGATGCTTAGCTCTGTCAGAGTATCTTTTACTATACGCGCGTGGTGTAAAGGACTGATCCAAGAACCTACCCTTGAGGAACTCCACTCATGTCTAGCCGGCTAACTCAGTCACCTCTCAGTTTAGACACCATTCACTGTTTCCAGTTTGTAAGACAGTTATTAATCCAGTTTGTTACCCTTACCATCCCTTTATCTCGGTCAATAATCAACGAAAAGTCACCTTTTAACTCTTGGAAATCAAAATAGACTACCTCTGTTGGAATTTGTTTACCAAAAACCGATGTTAATTTAATGGGACAGTAGTTTAAAAAAAAATATCCTTATTTTAATAGTGAGGAAATTAGCTTTATTTGCTAGTATTCAGTTATTCAAGTATTTTAATTTGTCAGGACTGAAAATTCGGTAATTCTCAGTTTGTAAGACTAGAAATACAGTCTGGGAGCGTCTGAGTCGTTGTCAGTTGCCATTAGAGACCTGACGGATTGGTTGTTGCTTGTTATTCCTGTTATTATTAACTATAGGTCTCACTGTTTTTTTTTTTTTCATTTTCACCCCCTGAAGTATTTGAAAAAAATTTGCCTAACCTATGATGTTGTAGGCATTTCGCCTTCAAATTTCTGTGTACTATTAAAGTTTTTTTCTCTTATATTCACTTTGTAAAAACCGTACATAGTTTGTAATACGCTGGAGGTTACCATTTTTTAAATTTCTAATGTATATAACATTTTTTTGCCTATAATCTCATCTAGTTCTCTGGTCATCCATCCTCTAAACAAATTATATTTCTTGGTTATGATATGCCTTCCAATACTGGGATTTACTTTTTAAGATCTGCTTCACATTTTCTACACTTTGTTTGCTTGATTCAGTTTCCGTTTGATATCTCCGCCGCACATGATATAAACATTTTGTGCTCTCTATTTAGGAACTTCTGTAATATAATTTGGGTATCAAAATTTGTGTTTTTTTTTTTATCTAAAGAGGCTTTGCTTTTCTTCCATGCTAATGGAATAATGTTGTGAAAAGCGGCTAAGTAAAACCGTGTATATTAATAGGGACTTCTTCATTCATATTAGCAAGTGTGGTGGCCTGGTGGTTAACGCTCTCGCTTCACACGATGAGGGCCTGGGTTCGATTCCCAGCCAGAGTAGAAACATTGGACGTGTTTCTTTCCACCTGTTGTCTATGTTCCCCATCAGTAAAATGGGTACCTGGGTGTTAGTCGACTGGTGTGGGTCGCATCTGGGACACTGACCTAAGGAGGCCTGGTCACAGACCGGGCCGCGGGGGGCGTTGACCCCCGGAACTCACTCCAGATAAACTCCAGATATCATGTCCTGATAGATTATTCCTGTTTATGTTAGTGGCATTAGAATCAACAACTATTATTGTTTGTTTGCTATTCCTTGTTGGTGTTAATTTGATCATGGACAAAGGAGTCGTGTTTCTGGCTTTGTTTGGGGGGACAATATAAAACGAGAAAGTATTTTTCTTTTTTTCGCTGAAATTTGACATGGGCAGAACCATATTTTCTATTTTTTTTTTTATTTTCTTTCCCATGAATGTTCACTATTACCATATTGGGTCAGTCACTCTCCTATTTCTATGGAGTGCAAAGTGTTTTACAACATTCAATCCTGACAAAGCAATTTCTTGTCTGATAGCTGTTTTGATTTCAACCAAAATTCACTTAAAGCAATAATGTGTGAAAGCTCTAATGTATACACAGATAATTCATCCTTTTTATGGAATATACTACACTGATTCGAATAAAAAGTTTTCATTTCTTACTGTTAGTCTCTATCAGCAGGGAAAATAAAATTAAGTTCCTGTTATCACTGGTTACCTGACAAACTGTCTGCTCCTTCTTTCCCCACCCATCCTCAACATATCTTCCACTCCTGTCTCACTATATGCTCTTTATTTTGTCCTCGTACGATTCGTCCAAATTTTTGTACTGCTCTCGTCACTTAAAATGAAAATCTTGTTTAATTAAACAAGATTCCATCATTACTGACAGAAGTTTGCTTAATTAATTCTTTGTCTCATCCTTTTCACATAAATCCTCATATTTCTGATTTAGCCCTACAGCCTTGCTGAGTGCCTCGACATCAAATCTGTACCTGTGCAATAATCCGGTAATTAAGTCTCATCCCTATTTTTCTGGTGGGAATATATAGACTTTAGGCAACTTGTATAGCATTCACAGAAGTGTAATTTTAGTAGTTTCTCATCGTCACGGCAGTCAACACTAGAGAGGTGTTCTCTGATTCCATTGTAATCAGCAGAGATACAAATTGTAACTGTTACTGCATTATCCTTATTCTCGTACTTCCAGGCAATGTTTGATGTAACAATATTATATTTGCTTGTACCAATCTCTATGTAACCTCCAATTGTCTCCATGGGCCTCCATATTTGCAGGTAATTTTATGCTTTTCGTGTCACAAAACTGTTTTTATAAGCAGTGCTGGATACTTCAAGAAAGTCATTTGACTCTGTGGTAATTATTCTAGTCAAAGAATTCGTGCCAATTTGGCCAAAATTTAAAATCCGAAGCTTTTGTTCCAAAGAAGTCTTCATTGAACGTTTTCTATGTTCGTAGGTGCATATTACACACCTATATATATTATTTTCACTTCCTTCAGATGACTGGATGCCACATACAAGTTATTTTTTTTTTTTTTTTTGAACATGAAGCGTTCTTTCACCCTCTTTTTCATCTTCGTCTTTATGAATTAAACTGAATTATTGTATGCTGCAGAGGACAGACACTTTTCGACTCTTCACATTCAACACGCCCAGTCACTCCTTTAATATCTATATTTCTTGTAAATGCTGTGAACCAATGCTAGTTTATCTTAATTTCGCCACAATTTCATAAGAAATGCTTATATTTTTTTTCTGTGGTTACCCCTTTGTCTTCATTATATTTCAGTTTTTATGACGCATCAATCATTATCTCCCCCCCCCACCTCCCACAGTTTTGTTTACTATATTACGACTCTTAGTCCTTTTCATCATAACAGTTACAAAACTCTCGCTCTTCCAAAGTAACATCGTATCTTTAGACTTTATGATGTTTAACTTTCTGTTTTTGTTTACTATACAAAGTCTGTGAATATGTGCCCAAGTCACAGTTATCAAATTTTTGACGTTTCTCACACTACTGCAAATAATTAGTTTAATCCTTCATATAGGTTACAGACTGCTCTCTCTAGCGAATCAACCAAAATTTTTGATTCAAAATCCTGATGGTGGTGTACCTTATTTGATGCATGTTTGATCATTTTATCGAAAAATATATTCAGGTTGTCACAAAGTCAATAATTATCTGCAGTGGGCACAGATTACAGCAGCCCAACATTTAACTTGATGTGTGTTGATCTCTACGCGGACCTGGGAGGAAAATCCTTTATCACTTAATTCCAGCCAGCTATTTCTGCCTCGATGCATACAAAAGACAGAGCACAATGTTTGCAAATGCATGTGTGTGTGCGTGTGTATGAATTCATAAATATATATATACACTTTTGTATATAAACACTTGTGCGTATGTATACGAATATGTTGTTTTATATATGTGAATGCTCAAATATACACAGTCTGTTGCGTACATTTATGTTCGTATGCATGTTCATACATGTGTAATCTTGTGAATGTATGTTTGTGTTTTCTTATAGACATGTAATTGTACATATGCGTGTGCATATGTATAAGTGGGATTTTTTTATGTGTTCACAGAACACAATCACAGCTCACTGGTCAACAACTAAAAAAATCGTTGTCAAAGATATTTAAATGTATTTAGGATATTTTGGGGTTGTTGAATTCGAAAATGTCAGTAGGTTTTCCAAATTGGCTCTAGTTTGTGTGGATGTTGTATACCTACCCTTAATTAACAGTGACCTTAGCCATAACGCGTGTATATGTATACATAGGGAGGGAGTTGGAATGATAATGTAAAGAGAGTATGTGAAGGCTTAATCAGCCCTGTAATAACTTCAGTCAGTATTACCAAGGCTGGCTCCTCCTCTGGAAAATTAATGAATAGAAAAAGAAATAATAACAGACAAACAAACACTTTATTATATAGAAAATATAAAATATAAAACACTTAAATATGAAATATTAGTCCTACATTAAAGAAAATGAAAAATGAAAAATATAAATGATAACTGAATTCAACGCTAATATATATAGGGGTGTCTGGTGTTGGTGACACTGTGTTGTTGAAACCGTAGCCGTTGCTGATGATGGGGGGGGGTCGCAGGTGTTGGTTACGACCCACTGGCTAGTTCTTCACAGTATAGCCTTGAGTATTATATCCCAATGACAGGAAAGCAGGTTCTTTACCACTGCAATGATGAGGGGTTACGTCCTGCAATTTCATACAGGTGCACAGGTATTTAAATCCAAAAAGGGGAAGTCTCAGGACGTTAGTCAATCTCCACCAGTTCTTCTCGTTGATTGACAGGTGACCCTCTCTGTCATCGAAGCTGAAAAGATAGACAGGTTACCCACTGCTTAAATAATCACTCTCCATGATAAGTACAATACCTAAAAGATGTGGTGATTATTACAACAGTCAATATAGAGCAAGGCTGAAAAGACTGAGTTTATTATTGGTCAAAAGTGAAGCTTTCAACCCATAAATCCACTAGAATACAAGGCAGGCCACCTCAAGAGGCGACTGTTGGTTCCCTTAAAAGTTTCTAGGTATATCAAAGGTTTGTGGTCCGTTTCTAAAATGAATTCATTTCCCCAGAAAAAAAAAAATTTAAGTTTGGAGATCCCCACACAAGGGCTAAACTTCCTTTTCTTTTGGGGAGTTCTTGTTTCTGCGGGAAGGGTTTTTCCCGGTTTAGGAAGCATAAGGAAAGGGAGTCCCCAAGGTATTGTATAAACACCGCCCCTAAGCCAGTATTGGAGGATCAGTTTTTAAAAAAAATGTTTTTTAATTTCGGGAACTTAAAGTATAGGGTCTTTCGAAAAGATCTTTTAATCTCCTTAAATTTTCCCGGCTACGTGGAAAGTTGAAGGGGTTTTCCTTCACGACTTTTTAAGGATTTTCGGATAAGAGCCGTAAGTCAAAGGTTCGGGAAAAACCCCGTGCAAAAAAAATTTAAAACAGAACCCAAAAAAGCTAAGCAGGGCTTTTTGGTTTTGGGGAAATTTAAATTAATAAAGCTTTGATTTATGGGGGAGGCTGCAGAGAGTTATTAGAAAGTATCAGCCCAAGAATCAATCTTGTTATCCCCAAAGGGAAAGCTTTTCTTCGCTTGGCAGTGAGGCCAGTGAGCGTAACAAACGAAAAAAACTGAGTTAATTTTGGATATTTCCCCCCAGTGGATGTATTAAAAAATTTTATCAAAAAAACTAAAAAATTTGGGGCATTTTAAACCCAAAACCCTTTTCATCGTCCACGTGGTGCACAGGCAGTTCCCAAAACCGAAGGGCATTTTTTTATATTGATCAGTCCTTGGTGTGTGGGAAAAAAGCTGTGTAGCTTAAAGGATTAACATTACTTATTGAATGCCCGGCAATATCAATCTCGAAAAAGGGCGTCATAAAATTTGTGTAGATCCATCTATTAAGGGCTAGGTCAGATCCCCCCGGTTATAGCTTTAAGGGCCTCTGAAGCAATAGCAATCTAATAATTATCCTCCTTTTAACATGCTACTGGTGAAAAAATATGAAATACTAAAGGGTTCAATGATTTTTAGTTTTAAAAATTTGTCTACCTCTGGTAAAATGCACCCCAAAGGGTGAACGGGAAGGGTATAATTTTGTTTGATGGTTTGTCTGTACAAGTCAATTTTATGGATACCGGGGGTAACACCTGAATATCAGTAAAGACGTCTGAAAAGTTATCAACATTGAAGTAGTTCATGCTCTTTGGTCACCCAAAAATTCTTAATTTTAATGTTGGTTGGCCCAAAAGTGGTCAACAGCCCAAAGTAAAATGTGTTTTTCATCATAGTCAAAGTTAGGGGTGTAAATTACGCCACTACTTTGGTTGTTTTATCAAGTTCGTGGGGGAAAAACTAATCAAATTTAAAAAAGGCAGTTAACCGAATTTTTTCGGTATATTTCTTAAGGAGTTGAATGATAAAGCTTATTTTCCCCCCTTGACTTTATGAGGAAATCAATTTCCCCACAAATTTTTAATATTTATATGGCCCTTTTCCCATGCTATAAACAATTTATTTGATTGATCGGCAAAAGAAAAGAACTTCACCCCCTCTTTAAAACTTCTTGACTTTTGGAATAAAAAAAGGGTTTTTGTACTGGTCCATTGAAAAAATTTAAGTTTTTCGAAACTATTCAGGGTCTCCTAAGTTTGGATTAAGGTCAAGGGAAACTGGTAAGAAGACTGAACCTCAGCTTTTCCCTCCTATTAGCCCCAAAAGTCTGGATGGGAAAGGGCCCTGGCCTGCTCCATAGAGAAGTTCAAAAGGTGAAAACCCCAAAGAGCCCTGGGAACTTCCCTCATGGCAAACAAAGCACAGGGTAGGTAACAATGCACCCCTTTGGGTTTTAAAGGGCAAAATTTTTCCAAAAAATGGACTTGAAATCGAATACTGGCGCTCAATTTCCCTTTTACAGCGGGGATGATAGGGGTTTGGTAAAGGAGGCTTCACTCCCAGAAGTTGGAAAAATTTGTTGCATTAAGTCTTGGAATTGTTCCCACGGTCAGACAAAATTCCTCTAGAAATGCCCACTCTGGAAAAGATGGAAAAAAGGGCTTAGCCCCTCTGTAGGGGTTTTATGGTTTTTAAAGGGGTTTGGGCTTAAAAGGAACCAAGCAAATCAACTAATGTAATATATTCTATGTCCCCCAGATGAAAGTGGAGATAAAGGCCCAAACGATGTCAATAGCTACTCTTTCAAACGGTTCCGAAAAAGATTGGCTTTTGACCAAAGGAAACTCGCCGGGTCCCTTTTCGGGAGGTGACTTTGAAACTTTACCATCTCAATAGGCGTGACATCTGAGGACTTTTTGCCAAAAATAGGTTTCCCAAATTTTTTTTTAAAGGGTTTTTTAGATGCGAGAAATGCCGGCCACGGGAGGTCAGGCCATTTTAAAACAGTTCCTCTGCTTGACTTGGAACAACAAAGATGGAATAGTCTACTCACTGAATTTTTTAATTTGAATACTGATTTAAAAGTCTTTTTATATTTTCGATTTATAGAAAATTTTTCCTTTGGATCACTTGATTTTGTTTAGCGGCAATTTAGGGAAAATTCTAAAGAGAAGGGGCAATTCGTTGTAATTTGAAAAAGGATCCTTCGATATTTTAAAGGGTTAAAGCGGAAAAAATCAAAGGAGGACAGTAGGAGAACCCTGGGCTTTGGTCTACCCCTAGTCAAAATTTATGGTATCGGATGATATTTCACTTTCTTTTAAAAAAGTGAACCGTGACCCTACTACCTCGCTTTCGAGGTTCATAGGTTTTTTTAATCCCACTGAATCTGGGGAACATTGTTCTCGAACTTTCGAGTGATTCTCTGCTTACAAAGAGGATCTGAAACACTTATGTCCATCTTTGGGTGTAAAGGGGGGAAACCCTCAGAAGGAAGAAGGGCTCTTTTTAATTTACCTTTTAGTACGGAGCAAGAAGTGAGGGGGGAGCTAGTACGGTTTCAGCCCAACCCTGTGAACCTTTAACCAAATTAACAAGGATGGTAGGAAAAGTGCCCGTACGGCCCAAAGTAGTTGAAATATGGGGGTGAGTTTTTTTAAAGGGTTTTGGGAACAGCTTATCAAAATGATATACATGTGCACCCGTGTCTCGTAAAATGGTGATAATTAAGTCCATAAAACTTTTCCAAAACAGAAGGGTGCTTGTCTTTTACGTCTTTAAAACATTTTCCAACTTTTTGGACCTTCCTAAAAAGGGAAAATCGGCGTTTATGTCCCTTAACACCACACAAATGAAAAACAGGAAAAAAAAAGGTAATTTTACTTTCCATTAGAGGTTTGATTTTTAAGGTCTATGAACCCTTCCCCTTAGGGTTCACCCTTTTAGTTCTTTATAGGAAAATTGTGAGTCTCAGCTACAAGCAGGGCCTCAGCAATTTCCCTACTTTAATCAGGTTACGTTTTGATGAATGTTCGTATCTGATGGGGAAGCTGTCAGGGAAATGTCAGCAACCATGAAGTCTCTAAAGAATTCATAACTGTGACAAATTTCCCGAACTCTCTACCCAAAAATAGAAAACGAAAGGTTTACCCGTAAAATGCTGAAAGTTCTGGCCAGGCTGTAAGGTGGCATTGAAATCTTTCTGTAAGAAAATTTGTGGTTTTTTTTTTTAAAGCTTTTTGGGTTGCCTTCTTCAGAGGTTATAATTACATATGATATCTGCGACAAAGTTTTCATAGAAATTTAAGGCTGTACCAGAAAATAAATTTTCCCAACCCGGAGCCCGGGGTCGCAGGGCCCTTCCAGAGGGTTTGCGGTATTTTCAAACCTGATAAGTATAAATTTTTTGTCTTCCCCCCCCTGTGAAGGGGGTAAATTAGGGGTGTTGGAATTGGCACTGACTGCAGTTGTTCATTACTCTTCCTCTAAAAAGTTGTTTTGAAAAGTTAACTTTTTTTTTTAATTTAAGGCGAATTTTTTGAGCTCGCGATCCTTTTTCTCTCTCTATTAACTCAAGTTCTCTACTTTTTCTCAACTTCTCTATCCCTTTCTCTTTTTTCAAGTTCTCTTATTTTAGCCTGTTCCTCATGTTTTTAGCCTGTTCCTCACGTTTCTCTAGCTCTTTCTTCACGATCAAATCTATCACGCTCCTTTTTGTCTTCTCTTTTTCTTTCCAACGTCTTGGATTTCTCTTCAATTCTCTCTTCTCCTTTTTCCCTGTTTTTTTAAGGGTTTTTTTTCCTTTTTTCTTCTCTTTCGATTCTCCCCCCCTCTCCTTTTTTCTTCTCTTTCGATTTCCTTTTCTCTCCCTTTTTTTTCTTTTCCCTTTTTAACTGTCCTCTCTTTTTCTAATTCTCTCTCTTTCAAGTCTTTTTCCCGGATCTTAGCACTAATGAAAGATTTAAATTTTTTTCCCCGTTTTTCCTAATTATTCCGCATTCATCCAAACTGGTATTCCTCCTGCTTGCAAGAATAATTAAACTATCGGGGGAAAAAAACGGGAATTAAAGAAACGGAGGGTTCAATTCCTCTCCCTTCAAACTGTAATAAAAACCCGAGGGCTCGATCCCTGCTTCATTAACAATATGTATTAATTAAAAAAGAAAGGGTTTTTTGCCCCGGGTTGAGCAAAAAAGTAAGAGAATGGGGTCACTTTAATCCATCTTCCACCAAAAAATCAAGAGTGTCCACACAGTTCCCTTGATAAAAATAAAAGACTCAATGAAACAAATTGTCACTGGGAAAAACTCGGGTCCCCCAGAGTCAATCCTCCAAAGCTTTTAAGTCACAAGAAAAGGGGGAGAATTAAATATTATTCCCGCCTGACTTGACTTACAAAAAATTGAGACTATAACAATCACCAAAACTTTTAATACCTGTACCTAGTCCCCACCTAGAGAAAGATTACTTGGCGGTGGTCCCTCTGTGGTAGCAGCGTTGAATTCCAATGGTAATTCCCAGAGAAAATTTATTTGATTCTGTCGAGTTGTATCCCGGCAGGGCGCCCCTTGTGAAAGGTAACTCACCCTGAATAACTTAAGACGATTACCCAAACTGGCTCCTCCTCAGGAAAAATTTAAAGAATGAAAAAAAAATAAAAAAAGACAAACATAAAAAACTTTATTATATAGAAAAAAATAAAATAAAAAACCTTAAAAAATGAAAATATTAATCCTACTTAAAAAAAAGAAAAATGAAAAATATAAATGATAAATGGAAATTAACACTAATAAATAGGGGTGTTGGTGTTGGTGACACCCTTTTTTTGTTGAAATCGTAGCCATTGGATGTGGGGAGGGGGGGCGCAGGTGTTGGGTTTCGACCCCCCTGGCTGTTCTTCACAGTATAGCCTTGAGATTTTATCCCCCATGACAGGGAAAGAGGTTCTTTGCCCTCAATGAGAGGGGTTACATCCTGCAATTTATCAGGTGCACAGGGAAATTTTAAACCCAAAAAGGGGGGAAATTCATGACGTTAGTCCATCTCCACCAGTTCTTCTCGTTGATTGAATGCCCTCTCGTCACCCAAACTGAAAAGATAGAAGGTTACCCACTGTTAAATAATCACTCTCCATGTAAGTACAAACCTAAAAGATTGGTATTATTACAAAGTCAAATGACAAGGGTGAAAAGACTAAGTTTATTTTGGTCAAAAATGAAGTTTTCAAACCCCAAATTCACTAGAATACAAGGAGGCATGTACTTACAGTAGGCTGGGACTGTGATCTAGTGATTACTGTTTGGACCAGAGCCCCCCCACGTCCCTTTTGGGGGGGGGGGGAAGGGGGAAGGGGGAAGGGATGGGGAGCTAGATGACCCACCTTAACAAGCTGCCGGCAGTAAAAATATCCTTTTTGGGGGGGGGGGAAAAAGGCGGAATGCGGGGGCTTGACTTTTCCTACCCAACAAGTAGCCGGCAATGAAATATCACTTTTGGGAGGGGGAAAAAAAAAGGGGAATGCGGGGGCCGGCAATGAAACTATGTTACTAATATTCCTCGCTACTCCAAACATTGACTTTTCCCCCCCAGGTGTAAGAGAAAAAGTTGCATATGAGAAAGTTTTTCAAAGTAGAACTGATGCAAGGGGAAAGGGGTTATGAGAGGGTTTAAAAGAGTGGTGAAGAAATATAAAAAGAGAGCAAATAAGAGTAGGGGAGATGTTTCAACAAAATTTTTTTGAAAATAAAAAAAAGTTTTGGAGTGGATTAATAAGTTGAGGAAGCCTAGAAACAATTGGATTTGAAGTTAAAAGTTGAGTAGAATTTTAAATGGGGGAGTTTGGGGGGTATCGGGAAGATGGAGCGAATTTTTAGGAAAATTTTTAATATCCTGGAGTGAATGGGGTTGTATTTAAAAAATGTATGGAAAGGGTAAGAACCCAGGAGTTGGCAGGGGCATGCATAGTTCCTTTTTTAAAAACAAAAAGGGGCAAAGGTGCAAAAAAATTTTAGGGGAAAAAGTGTGTTGAGTATAACTAGTAAAGTGTATTGGGGAGAGCTATTATTAAAGAATTAAGAGAAGATGGGGGTAGGATAGCAGAGGGAAAAAGGGGTTTAGGGAAAAATAAAAAATGTCAGACCCGTGTTTCAGTGAAAAAAGGGAAAAGTTTTTTGATAAGGGGTTTAAAAGGGTTTTTGGGG
The DNA here is from genome assembly GCF_026875155.1 of Cherax quadricarinatus. Lineage (NCBI taxonomy): Eukaryota > Metazoa > Arthropoda > Malacostraca > Decapoda > Parastacidae > Cherax > Cherax quadricarinatus. Next base: position 12,816 of record NW_026466307.1, read on the forward strand.
CATTTATGGATTTGGGAAAAGGGTTAACAGGGTGGTAGGGAAGCAAAAGTGGAAGATATTGCAGGTGTATGGGTTTTGGGGGGTAGGTTATTGAAAGTGGTGAAAAATTTTTACGAGGATGTGAGGCTCAGGTTAAAGAAAGTAGGGGGAGAGGAGATTATTTCCAGTAAAAGTAGGCCTTAACAAGGATGTGTGAGTCCCCATGGTTGTTATTATATTTATAGTGGGGTGTAAAAGGAAATTAATTCGAGGGTGTTTTCAAGAGGTTGGAGTAAAATATAAGGTATCTAAAAAAAAAGGGGAGTTTTCACAGTTTAGGGTTTAACAAAAAAAAAGGGTAACGAAAGATTGAATACGATTGAGGGGCAGTATGGGGAGGTGAAGTATTCAGATATTAGGAATGGGTTGTCCAGATGGGTCCCTTGAAAGATGGGTTTTCTAAACTGAAGGGGAAAAGGCGAGTGGGGGCTTAGAGCGGAGAAGAGAACTTTGTCCATGGAAGCAAAGGGGAAAAAGTATTAAGTAAATTCTCCAAAGCATGGGTGGGAATGTTTTGGGAACTGGAGGGGT
>NW_026466308.1:0-7500 GCF_026875155.1 Cherax quadricarinatus
ATGGACAGGGGGGGTCGCCCCAAACAGTTACTAAAAAACAAGACATAGCCCCACTCCACAAAGGGGGCAGTAAAGCAACAGCAAAGAACTACAGACCAATTGCACTAACATCCCATATCATAAAAATCTTTGAAAGGGTCCTAAGAAGCAAGATCACCACCCATCTAGAAACCCATCAGTTACACAACCCAGGGCAACATGGGTTTAGAACAGGTCGCTCCTGTCTGTCTCAACTATTGGATCACTACGACAAGGTCCTAAATGCACTAGAAGACAAAAAGAATACAGATGTAATATATACAGACTTTGCAAAAGCCTTCGACAAGTGTGACCATGGCGTAATAGCGCACAAAATGCGTGCTAAAGGAATAACAGGAAAAGTTGGTCGATGGATCTATAATTTCCTCACTAACAGAACACAGAGAGTAGTCGTCAACAGAGTAAAGTCCGAGGCAGCTACGACGAAAAGCTCTGTTCCACAAGGCACAGTACTCGCTCCCATCTTGTTCCTCATCCTCATATCCGACATAGACAAGGATGTCAGCCACAGTTACTAAAAACAACAGACATAGCCCCACTCCACAAAGGGGGCAGTAAAGCAACAGCAAAGAACTACAGACCAATAGCACTAACATCCCATATCATAAAAATCTTTGAAAGGGTCCTAAGAAGCAAGATCACCACCCATCTAGAAACCCATCAGTTACACAACCCAGGGCAACATGGGTTTAGAACAGGTCGCTCCTGTCTGTCTCAACTACTGGATCACTACGACAAGGTCCTAAATGCACTAGAAGACAAAAAGAATGCAGATGTAATATATACAGACTTTGCAAAAGCCTTCGACAAGTGTGACCATGGCGTAATAGCGCACAAAATGCGCGCTAAAGGAATAACAGGAAAAGTCGGTCGATGGATCTATAATTTCCTCACTAACAGAACACAGAGAGTAGTCGTCAACAGAGTAAAGTCCGAGGCAGCTACGGTGAAAAGCTCTGTTCCACAAGGCACAGTACTAGCTCCCATCTTGTTCCTCATCCTCATATCCGACATAGACAAGGATGTCAGCCACAGCACCGTGTCTTCCTTTGCAGATGACACCCGAATCTGCATGACAGTGTCTTCCATTGCAGACACTGCAAGGCTCCAGGCGGACATCAACCAAATCTTTCAGTGGGCTGCAGAAAACAATATGAAGTTCAACGATGAGAAATTTCAATTACTCAGATATGGTAAACATGAGGAAATTAAATCTTCATCAGAGTACAAAACAAATTCTGGCCACAAAATAGAGCGAAACACCAACGTCAAAGACCTGGGAGTGATTATGTCGGAGGATCTCACCTTCAAGGACCATAACATTGTATCAATCGCATCTGCTAGAAAAATGACAGGATGGATAATGAGAACCTTCAAAACTAGGAGGCCAAGCCCATGATGACACTCTTCAGGTCACTTGTTCTATCTAGGCTGGAATATTGCTGCACTCTAACAGCACCTTTCAAGGCAGGTGAAATTGCCGACCTAGAAAATGTACAGAGAACTTTCACGGCGCGCATAACGGAGATAAAACACCTCAATTACTGGAGCGCTTGAGGTTTCTAAACCTGTATTCCCTGGAACGCAGGAGGGAGAGATACATGATTATATACACCTGGAAAATCCTAGAGGGACTAGTACCGAACTTGCACACGAAAATCACTCACTACGAAAGCAAAAGACTTGGCAGACGATGCACCATCCCCCCAATGAAAAGCAGGGGTGTCACTAGCACGTTAAGAGACCATACAATAAGTGTCAGGGGCCCGAGACTGTTCAACTGCCTCCCAGCACACATAAGGGGATTACCAACAGACCCCTGGCAGTCTTCAAGCTGGCACTGGACAAGCACCTAAAGTCAGTTCCTGATCAGCCGGGCTGTGGCTCGTACGTTGGTTTGCGTGCAGCCAGCAGCAACAGCCTGGTTGATCAGGCTCTGATCCACCAGGAGGCCTGGTCACAGACCGGGCCGCGGGGGCGTTGACCCCCGGAACTCTCTCCAGGTAAACTCTCTCCAGGTAAACACACACACACACACACAACTGCTGCAAATAACTGCTGCAGCATATGGGCGCCTGGCAAACCTGAGAATAGCGTTCCGATACCTTAATAAGGAATCGTTCAAGACACTGTACACTGTGTATGTTAGTCCCCTACTGGAGTATGCAGCACCAGTCTGGAACCCACACCTGGTCAAACACGTCAAGAGGTTAGAGAAAGTACAAAGGTTTGCAACAAGGCTAGTCCCAGAGCTCAGGGGAATGTCGTACAAGGAAAGGTTGAGGGAAATCGAACTGACGACACTGGAGGACAGAATGGTCAGGGGAGACATGATAACGGCATACAAGATACTGCTGGGAATAGACAAGGCGGACAGAGATAGGATGTTCCAGAGACGGGACACAGAAACAAGGGGTCACAACTGGAAGCTGAAGACTCAGACGAGTCACAGTAACGTTAGGAAGTATTTCTTCAGTCACAGAGTCGTCAGGAAGTTGAACAGCCTAGCAAGTGAAGTAGTGGAGGTAGGAACCATACAAAGTTTTAAGAAGAGGTATGACAAAGCTCAGGAAGCAGAGAGGGAGAGGACCTAGTAGGGATCAGTGAAGAGGCGGGGCCAGGAGCTGAGTCTCGACCCCTGCAACTACAATTAGGTGAGTACAATTAGGTGAGTACACACACACCACAGAACTGCAGGAGGCCAAGAGAGGAGTACGAAGAAAACAACAGGGCGATGGTGGACACACTGCCTGAGGTGGCAAGAAGAGCTCCCTCGAGCAGAGCAAAGTTACTGGTAATGGGCGATTTCAACCACAGGGAGATCGAATGGGAAAACCTGGAGCCACATGGGGGTCCCGAAACATGGAGAGCCAAGATGATGGACGTGGTACTGGAAAACCTCATGCATCAACATGTCAGGGACACTACCAGAGAGAGAGGGGAGGATGAGCCAGCAAGACTGGATCTTGTGTTCACCCTGAGCAGTTCGGACATTGAGGACATCACTTACGAGAGGCCCCTTGGAGCTAGCGATCACGTGGTTCTGAGTTTTGATTATATAGTAGAGTTACAAGCGGAGAAGGAAACAGGAACTGAATGGGAAAAGCCAAACTACGAAAGGGGGGACTACACAGGTATGAGGAACTTCCTGCAGGAGGTTCAGTGGGACAGAGACCTGGTAGGAAAATCAGTAAACGAGAATATGTAGTGACAAAGTGCAAGGAGGCAGAAGAAAGGTTTGTTCCCAAGGGAAACAGAAATAATAGGAAGACCAAAGCAAGTCCTTGGTTTACCCGAAGGTGTAGGGAGGCAAAAACTAAGTGCAAAAGAGAATGGAAAAGGTACAGGAGGCAAAGGACCCAGGAAAATAAAGAGATTAGTAGAAGAGCCAGAAACGAGTACACACAGATAAGGAGGGAGACCCAGCGACAGTACGAAAACGACATAGCATCGAAAGTCAAGTCTGACCCGTAACTGCTGTATAACCACATTAGGAGGAAGACAACAGTCAAAGACCAGGTGATAAGGCTGAGGAAAGAAGGTGGAGAACTCACAAGAAACGATCAAGAGGTATGTGAGGAGCTCAACATGAGATTTAAGGAAGTATTTACAGTGGAGACAGGAAGGCCTCTCGGGGGACAGACCAGATGGGGACACCAGCAAGGAATATACCAACAAGTGTTGGATGACATACATACAGATGAGGAGGAGGTGAAGTAACTGCTAAGGGACATCGATACCTCAAAGGCAATGGGACCGGACAACATCTCCCCGTGGGTCCTTAGAGAGGGAGCGGATATGTTGTGTGTGCCACTTACCACAATCTTCAACACGTCCCTGGAAACTTGGGCAACTACCTGAGGTATGGAAGACGGCAAATGTAGTTCCCATTTTTAAAAAAGGAGACAGAAAAGAGGCACTAAACTATAGACCTGTGTCATTGACGTGTATAGTATGCAAAGTTATGGAGAAGATCATCAGGAGGAGAGTGGTGGAGCACCTGGAATGGAGCAAGAGTATAAACGCCAACCAGCACGGATTCATGAAAGGAAAATCCTGTGTCAAAAACCTTCTGGAGTTTTATGATAAAGTAACAGAAGTAAGACACGAGAGAGAGGGGTGGGTTTATTGCATCTTCTTGGACTGCAAGAAGGCCTTCGATACAGTTCCTCACAAGAGATTAGTGCAGAAGCTAGAGGATCAGGCTCATATAACAGGAAGGGCACTGCAATGGATCAGAGAATACCTGACAGGGAGGCAACAACGAGTCATGGTACGTAATGATGTATCACAATGGGCACCTGTGACGAGCGGGGTCCCACAGGGGTCGGTCCTAGGACCAGTGCTATTTTTGGTATATGTGAACGACATGATGGAAGGGTTAGACTCAGAAGTGTCCCTGTTCGCAGACGATGTGAAGTTAATGAGGAGAATTAAATCAGATGAGGACCGGGGAGGACTTCAAAGAGACCTGGACAGGCTGGACACCTGGTCCAGCAACTGGCTTCTCGAATTTAATCCCGCCAAATGCAAAGTCATGAAGATAGGGGAAGGGCAAAGAAGACCGCAGACAGAGTATAGGCTAGGTGGCCAAAGACTGCAAACCTCGCTCAAGGAGAAAGATCTTGGAGTGAGTATAACACCGAGCATGTCTCCGGAAGCACACATCAACCAGGTAACTGCTGCAGCATATGGGCGCCTGGCAAACCTGAGAACAGCGTTCCGATACCTTAATAAGGAATCGTTCAAGACACTGGATACCGTGTACGTCAGGCCCATACTGGAGTATGCAGCACCTGTTTGGAACCCGCACTAGATAAAGCACGTCAAGAAACTAGAGAAAGTGCAAAGGTTTGCGACAAGGCTAGTTCCAGAGCTAAGGGGAATGTCTTATGAAGAAAGGTTAAGGGAAATCGGCCTGACGACAGAGGACAGGAGGGTCAGGGGAGACATGATAACGACACATAAAATACTGCGCGGAATAGACAAGGTGGACAAAGACAGGATGTTCCAGGGAGGGGACACAGAAACAAGAGGTCACAATTGGAAGTTGAAGACACAGATAAGTCAGAGAGATATTAGGAAGTATTTCTTCAGTCAATGATGTAGTGGAGGCGGGAACCATACATAGTTTTAAGACGAGGTATGATAAAGCTCATGGAGCGGGGAGAGAGAGGACCCAGTAGCAAGCGGTGAAGAGGCAGGGGCCAGGAGCTAGGACTCGACCCCTGCAACCACAAATAGGTGAGTACAAATAGGTGAGTACACACACATACACACACACACACACACACACACGCACACACACACACACACACGCACACACACACACACACACACACACACACACACACACACACACACACACACACACACACACACAACCCACACCTAGCCAAGCATGTAAAAAAACTAGAGAAAGTGCAAAGGTTTGCAACAAGACTAGTCCCAGAGCTAAGAGGTATGTCCTACGAGGAGAGGTTAAGGGAAATCAACCTGACGACACTGGAGGACAGGAGAGATAGGGGGGACATGATAACGACTTACAAAATACTGAGAGGAATTGACAAGGTGGACAAAGACAAGGTGTTCCAGAGATTGGACACAGCAACACGGGGACACAGTTGGAAGCTGAAGACACAGATGAATCACAGGGATGTTAGGAAGTATTTCTTCAGCCACAGAGTAGTCAGGAAGTGGAATAGTTTGGGAAGCGATGTAGTGGAGGCAGGATCCATACATAGCTTTAAGCAGAGGTATGATAAAGCTCACGGTTCAGGGAGAGTGACCTAGTAGCGACCAGTGAAGAGGCGGGGCCAGGAGCTTGGACTCGACCCCTGCAACCTCAACTAGGTGAGTACTAGGTGAGTACACACACACACACACACACACACACACACGTACTTGTGCAGCAAATACCATGAATATCGCTAGGTAATGAACTATTTTTGTGAATATGTTCCTAGAATTGAAACGGGGACAAAAAGTAAAATATCATAGTATTAAAAAGTTACCGTGTATTTTTTTTCCACTCTGTTGGCCCCAACGGTAAAGTAGAGCTGTGGGACCATTGTGTGTATACAGTGGTGTGTGTTGCACGCGGGTCAGTGAACCTTGCTGGCTTTTAGTCTCTCCTATAGCGTAAGTATTGCAGAACTGAATATTTCCTGACAATCGAGGTTGACTTGTGAAATAATTGTGTGAACGGCGAGGCTAGCCAGTAGCCGGGGACGCTGTAAACGATTCTAATTGTGTCCCGGGGCAGAGCGAGGTGAAGCTGTGACCTTGAGTCTCGTCACGCCCAACTTGATCGCTGTAACACTGGAGTCAACCAAGCAATGTATATATAATATCTCTTTTCCTTCTCAGTCAGGCACTTTACCTCACGACTTCGCATGATCCACCAACGTTTCTCCTCATCTACACTATATACATATATACATTAGTTTGTGATATAAGCAGTTATTCTGCTTGCTAAATTTGTTTTTCATAATTTAGCTCTGATGATGAATTTCGAGACTCCCAAACGTTCGGAAATTGAAAATAAGTGATGTTTTCTACGGTTTTAATACTCTTTTATTTCACTCACCAAAACAGACAGACAGACAGACACACACACACACACACACACACACACACATACACACACACACACACCACACACACACACACACACACACACACACACACACACACACACACACAAAGTGTCATATTATGAATCTTAGGGAAAAACAGAAGACTGCAGACGGAGTACAGGCTCGGGTGGGGTGGGGTGGGGGGGGGTTAAGGCTGGAAACCTCACCTTGGGGTGAGCATCATACTGAGCACATCCCCTGAGCTGCACATCAACCAAATAACTGCTGCAGCATATGGATGACTGGCAAACCTAACAATGCCGTTTTGGCATCTAAATAAAGTCATTCACGGCTCTTTATACCATACGTCAGGCCCATATTAGAGTATGCAGCACCAGTATGGAACCCAAACCTGGTGAAGCACATCAAGAAATTGGAGAAAGTGCAGAGGTTTGCAACAAAACAAGTCTCCTATGAGGAGAGGGTAAGGGAACTTACCCTGATGACACTGGGAGACAGGAGGGCTAGGGAGGTTATGATAACGATGTACAAAATAGTGTGAGGAGTTGACAGGTTGAACATGGACAGAATGTTTTAGAAGTGGGATACAGGAACAAGGGGGCACAACTGAAAATTGAAAGCTCATGTGACTCATAGTGATGTTAGGAAGTATTTCCTCAGACATAGGGTTGTCATTGAGTGGAACAACCGGAAAAATGAAATGGCAGAGGCAGGATCCATACATAGCTTTAAGAAGTGGTAAGATAAGGGTCTTGGAGCTGGGAGAGTGACCATAGTAACGACCAGCGAAGAGGAGTGGCCAGGAGTTGTGAATCGAGCCCTGCAACCACATATTGGTGAGTACACACACAATTGTAGCTGA
>NW_026466308.1:12500-35000 GCF_026875155.1 Cherax quadricarinatus
AAAAGTTTTTACGAGGATAGTGAGGCGCAGGTTAGAGTATGTAGGCGAGAGGGAGATTATTTCCCAGTAAAAGTAGACCTTAGACAGGGATGTGTGATGTCACCGTGGTTGTTCAATACATTTATAGATGGAGTTGTAAGAGAAGTGACTGCTCGGGTGTTGGCAAGAGGTGTTAGGTTAAAAGATAAAGAATCTAACACAAAGTGGGAGTTGTCACAGTTGCTCTTTGCTGATGTCACTGTGTTTTTGGGAGATTCTGATGAGAAGTTGCAGAGGTAGGTTGATGAGTTTGGTAGGGTATGTAAAAGAAAGAAGTTAAAACTGAATATAGGAAAGAGTAAGGTGATGAGGATAACAAAAAAAATTATGTAATGGAAAACTGGATATCATATTGGTGGGAGAGAGTATGGTGGAGGTGAATGTGTTCAGATAATTGGGAGTGGAAGTGTCAACAGACGAGTCTATGAAGGATTAGGTGAATCATAGAATTGACGAGAGGAAAAGGATGAGTGGTGCACTGAGGAGTCTGTGGAGACAAAGAACTTTATTCATGGAAGCAAAGAGGGGAATGTATGAGAGTATAGTTATAACAACGCTCTTGTATGGGTGTGAAGCATGGGTGGTGGATGTTGCAACAAGGAGAAGGCTGGAGGCAGTGGAGATGTCATGTCTGAGGGCAATGTGTACTGTGAATACAATGCAGAGAATCCATAGTTTGGAGATTAGGAGGAGGTTTGGGATTACCAAAACTGTTATCCAGAGGGCTGAGGAGGGGTTATTGATATGGTTTGGACATGTAAAAAGGATGGAACGAAACAGAATGATTTCGAGAGTATACAAATCTGTAGTGGAGGAAAGGTAGGGTAGGGGTTTGGCCTAGGAAAGGTTGGAGGGGCAGACCGGACTTGAGTCCTGGAGATGGGAAGTACAGTGTCTGCACTCTGAAGGAGGGGTCTTAATGTTGCAGTTTTATAACTGTAGTGTAGGTATGCCTCTGGCAAGACAGTGATGAATTGAATAATGATGAAAGTTTTTCTTTTTCGGGCCACCCTGCCTTGGTGGGAAACGGCCGATGTGTTAATAAATAAATAAAAAAAAATAAAACACGAACATATTAGAATTGATTAGATTAGTTCATGTACCCTTCACGTCTCCTATGCAAACTGAATCTTGACCGTATGTACGACTTTCTCTGTATAAAAAGGTATAAAGGGGACTCGAACAAGAGTCTACCTGGTGGCCGAGACACACCTCAAGATAATACAACATTTTTCACTTGTTGGAAATCCTGTTCCTCCTACTTCTAATTCTTCCTCTACTTCTACTCTTCTTCTTCTTCTTCTTCTTCTTCTTCTTCTTCTTCTTCTTCTTCTTCTTCTTCTTCTTCTTCTTCTTCTACTGCAACATATCAACACCCCTCGTTCAGAGTGCCGCCACTGTACTTCCTACTTCCAGGACTCAAGTCCGGCTTGCCGTTTCCCTGAATCCCTTCATAAATGTTCCTTTGCTCTTATTCCAACAACACTTGTCTCCACTCACTCCTATCTAACACGCTCACGCATGCTTGCTGGCAGTCCAAGCCCCTCTCACACAAAACCTCCTTTACCCACTTACACCAACCTTTCCTAGGTCGAATCCTACCCTGCCTTCCTTCCACTACAGATTTATACTCTCCAAATCATTCTATTTGGTTCCATCCTCTTTAAATGTCCGAACCATCTCGACAATCCCTCCTAAAAAATGTTTTCCCCCTCATCAATTCTATGATTCACCTCGTCTTTCATAGACCCATCTGCTGACACGTCCACTCCCAAATATCTGAATACTTTCACTTCCTGCATACTCTCTCCCTTCAGTCTGACATCCAGTCTATCATTACCTAATTTTTTTTGTTATCCTCATCACCTTACTCTTTCCTATGCTCGCTTTTAATTTCCTTCTTTTACATACTCTGTCAGACTCGTCAACCAACCTCTGCAACTTCTCTTCAGAATCTCTCAAAAGCACAGTGTCATCAGCTAAATGTAACTGAGACATCTCCCACTTTGTGTAAGATTCTTTATGTTTTAATCTCAAACCTCTTGCCAGGACCTGAGGAATCACTTCTCTTGCAACCCAATCTCTCTCTCTCTTCTCTCTCTTCTCTCTCTCTCTCTCTCTCCTCTCTCTCTCTCTCTCTCTCTCTCTCTCTCTCTCTCTCTCTCTTCTCTCTCTCTCTCTCTCTCTCTCTCTCTCTCTCTATTATATATATATATATATATATATATATTGAAACAACCATGGTGACATCACACGTCCCTGTCTAAGGCCTACTTTTACTGGAAAATAATCTCCCTAACCTGAGCCCCACTATCCTCGTAAAAACTCTTCACTGCTTTCAGTTACCTACCTCCTGTTCCATAAATCTGCAACATCTGCAACATTGCTCTCATATCCACCCTGTGATCCGTAAATGCAACAAAAACCTCTTTACCCTTATCTAAATACTGTTCACCTAAATGTTTCACTTTATGTACTTGGTCTACACACCCTCTACCCCTCTTAAAGTTTCCTTATTTATCTGCGATCCTGCTCTTTGTCTTACTCTAAATTCTTTCAGTAATAACTCTCCCATACACTTTACCAGATATACTCAACAGGCTTATTCCTCTATAATTTTGACACTCTCTTTTGTCCCCTTTGCGTTCATAGAGAGGAACTATACGTGCTCTCTGCCAGTCCCTAGGTACCTTACCCTTTTCCGTACATTTATTAAATAAAAGCACCAACCACTCCAAAACTATATTCCCATCTGCTCTGTCTTTATCCAATCAATCCCAGCTGCTGTACCCCCTTTCATTCTACCCACTGCCTCACGCACATCCCCCACACACAACTAGCTCTTCCTTACTCCTACAAGATGTTATACCTCCCTGCCCAGTGCACGAAATCACAGCTTCCCTATCTTCATCAACATTTAACAGTTCCTCAGAATATTCCCTCCATCTTCCTGATACATCTAACTGTCTATCTAATAACTCTCCTCTTCTGTTTTTAATCATCAAATCTTTCGTTCCCTAGGCTTTCTCAACTTATAAATCTCACTCCAAAAAATTTTTCTTATTCTCAACAAAATTTGTTGACAGCATTTCATCCACTCTCTCATTTGCTCTCCTTTTACATTCCTTAACCACTCTCTTAACCTCTCTTTTTCTCTCCATATATTCCTCCCTCCTTGTATCGCTTCTACGTAAAAATCTCTCGTGTTAACTTTTTCTCTCTTACTACTCTCTTTATCTCATCATTCCACCAGTCGCTCTTCCCTCCCGCACCTACTTTCCTGTAACCACAAACTTCTGCTGAACACAAACACTACATTCTTAAACCTTCCCCATACATCTTCAACCTCATTGCCTATACTCCCACTAGCCCATCTTTCTTCCAATAATTGTTTATATCTTACCCTAACTGCCTCCTCCTTTAGTTTATAAACCTTCACCTCACTCTTACTTGCTGATTCCATTCTCCTTGTATCCCATCTACCTTTTACACTCACTGTAGCTACAACTTAAAAATTATCTGATATATCTGTGGCCCCTCTATAAACATGTACATCCTGATGTCTACTCATTATTTTATCTACCAATACGTAGTACGACAAACTACTGTCATTAAGCCCTATATCATATCTTGTATACTTATTTATCATTTTTTTCTTAAATTATGTATTACCTATAACAAAACCCCTTTCTATACAAAGTTCAGTCAAAGGCCTCCCCAACATCATTTACACCTGGCACCCCAAACTTACCTACCACACCCTCTCTAAATATTTCTCCTACTTCAGCATTTAGGTCCCTTCCACAATTTTTCTCTCACTTGGTTCTAAAGTTCCTACACACTCGCTTAACATCTCCCAAAATCTTTCTCTCTCATTTACACTCCTCTCTTCTCTAGGTGCATACACACTTATTATAACTCACTTTTTACATCCGACCCTTATTTTAATCCATATAATCCTTGAATTTATACATTTATATTTCCTCTTCTTCCATAACTGGTCCTTCAACATTATTGCTACTCCTTCCTTAGTTCTAACTCTCTCAGATACTCTTGACCTAATCCCATTTATTTCTTCCCACTAAAACTCCCCTACCCCCTTCAGCTTTATTTTACTTAGAGCTACGACATCCAACTTCTTTTCATTCATAATACTGGCAATTATATCTTTCTTATCTACTGCACTACATTCACGCACATTCAGACATCCCAGTTTTATAAAGTTTTCTTCTTATTTTTACAAATTTATACAGGGGTTACTAGCCCATTGCTCCCGACATTTTAGTCGCCTCTTACGACAACCATGGCTTATGGAGGAAAGATTCTTTTCCACTTCCCCATGGAGATGAAAGGAAATAAAAACAACAAGAACTATTTAGTAGTGTTCCTAAGTGTAAGTAGAAGTAGCAAGACGTACCTGTTGTCTTGCGTGTTTATGAGACAGAAGGAAAAAGACATTGTAGTTTGCATATTGAAGAGGCACTAAACCTGTAAACTACCCTCCCCCCCCCAGAGTCAAACCAAACTTCTCTCTGCACCTCCCCCCTCACAGTCAAACTCAAACTTCTCTCCCCACCTCCCCCCCCAGTCAAACTCAAACGTCTCTCTCCACCTCCCCTCCACAGTCAAACTCAAACTTCTCTCCCCACCTCCCCCCCCCAGTCAAACTCAAACTTCTCTCTCCACCTCCCCCCCACAGTCAAGCTCAAACTTCTCTCCCCACCTCCCCCCCCCCAGTCAAACCAAACTCTCTCCACCTCCCCCCCCAGTCAAACCAAACTTCTCTCTCCACCTCCCCCCCCAGTGAAACCAAACTTCTCTCTCCACCTCCCCCCCCAGTCAAACCAAACTTCTCTCTCCACCTCCCCCCACAGTCAAACTCAAACTTCTCTCCCCACCTCCCCCCCACAGTCAAGCTCAAACTTCTCTCCCCACCTCCCCGCCAGTCAAACTCAAACTTCTCTCCCCACCTCCCCCCCACAGTCAAACTCAAACTTCTCTCTCCACCTCCCCCCCACAGTCAAACTCAAACTTCTCTCCCCACCTCCCCCCACAGTCAAACTCAAACTTCTCTCCCCACCTCCCCCCACAGTCAAACTCAAACTTCTCTCTGCACCTCCCCCCACAGTCAAACTCAAACTTCTCTCCCCACCTCCCCCCCACAGTCAAACTCAAACTTCTCTCTCCACCTCCCCCCCACAGTCAAACTCAAACTTCTCTCCCCACCTCCCCCCCACAGTCAAACCAAACTTCTCTCTCCACCTTCCCCCCCCCCCACAGTCAAACTCAAACTTCTCCCTCCACCTTTCCTCCCCACCCACCTTGTTCTCTTCACCTCTCTTCTCTCTCCGCTATTTGCAGTTAGAGTATATTCACATTTCTCTGTCCCCTTCCCTTCTCTCTCTTTCCTCTGTCTCCCAGGTATAGTTTATCTTGCCTCGCTCTGGGGTGTTGGAGATACCTTCATAAAAATTCCATTTCTCTTGTGAGATTGCAGTTCCCAAGTAACAGAAACTCCAGCTCTGCTGGAATGCTCCAGTAGCTGATAAACCATTAATAGAATACTTAACGATATCTTCATTAGGCTACTGAAGTCTGCCAGTTCAAGTTGACAGATTTCAACACTGTATGAACCGTGGAGATCATAAGTGTAAAATGCCGACAAGATGGACAAGGAGACAAATGCAGTATAATGCTATCTTTTATTTATGTGTGGGCGAAACGTTGTCAATGTAGGATCGCATAATACTGATTGTCCACTCTTTGTCCGCTGTATGAACCAAATCCTGCAAAATGGAATATGACAGGGCAGCGGTTTTTGTTCCCACTGTGTAGCTATCATATATAATAGGGTATCCAATTTTCTTTAAAAAAAAAAAGTCTTCCCCTGGCTAGACCTTGCCCCACCAACATACAGACAAGTTCTTACAAGAGTGTTTATAGAGTCCTGGGCAGCGGAGGTCCTTGGCAGGTCCACAAAACATTAAGGTCCACCCCAAGAAAGAAGGCAACTGCCCGCTAGTCACAATATAATTGCCCTTCCCTACTAGTGAGTGATAACTGCTCTTCCCTACAACTCAGGGGCAACTGTCGTTCCCTACTAGTCAGGGGAAACTGTCCTTCTCTACTAGTGAGTGTCAGCTGTTCTGCCCTACTACTTACGAGCTACTGCCCTTCCCTACTTGTCAAGGGTAGCTGCCCCTCCGTACTAGTCAGGGGCAGCTGCCCTTCCCTGGTAATCAGGGGAATCTGCCTTTCACTCTACTCTGGTATTTTATTTTCACTAATATCTTACTACGTCATACAGGTTTATCTCTCAGACAGCAACATTTTAGGAGCTTGATACAGGTTGTGATACTGTCTATCTTTATATTCTCAGATAAGTGGAGAAAAGTGAAAGAACTGTTGAGACAAATCCAGGTAATGACAAATCAATGTGTATAATTATTATTATGATCAACGAGAAGGGCTAAACCAGTAGTTTTAATACAGCACAGGGAAAATGAGAGGCAATCACGTTCGATATGTGGAAAAGGAGGATACATCACTTATGATGACGAGCCCCCCTCACCCCCCCCCCCCCGACAGGTAACAAGTAATATTCCAGAGGTTGAAAGTGCAAGTCAAAGAGAAGATCGCTATTTCGAGACTTCAGATGGAGTTAGTTCCAGGAATCATCGGCACTCCCTCCACGTTGTTTCTATAGTTGTATTTCCAAGAAAATTCGTGGCCCGCTACTCTCCTGTGTACGTGGTTCGAGGCGCTGGCCCCAATTCAGATAGTCTAGCAGTAGTTCCAGGCTTGGCAGGAGTCGTCAGGAAAACCCTCTGTAACGGGAAACACTGGACGAGAAATTTAGAATATAAGAGACACCAGTGGATTAACTGAAGTTGTGTAGTTACTTGTCTTGTTGAACAAGTATGAAATATAGTGATAAGTGGCAGTTACAGCCTTTAAGAAGTTTTTGTATTCAGACGTCATAAACAGGTGTGCTATAATACAGATTGGAGGAAGAGTTATGTGACATACAGCAGGTGTGTGATGCAAGTACAGAGTGTAACAAAATGTGAATACACTATAAAAGAAAGCATAAAATATTTATTACAACAGTGAAAACTTTCACATCTGAAAACAAGTTCTTAGTCGCTTCCACTTCTCTCCTCAGCCTTGCGTTAGTAGCTGTCAATTTGTTTTTGCACTGCCAACCTTGACCAGTTGGTACCCAGCGACTTATATACATCCAGTGCCAGCCTTGACCAGTTGGTACCCAGCGACTTATATACATCCAGTGCCAGCCTTGACCAGTTGGTACTCAGTGAGTTATATACATCCAGTGCCAACCTTGACCAGTTGGTACCCAGTGAGTTATATACATCCAGTGCCAGCCTTGACCAGTTGGTACTTAGTGAGTTATATACATCTAGTGCCAGTCTTGACCAGTTGGTACCCAGTGAGTTATATACATCCAGTGCCAACCTTGACCAGTTGGTACTCAGTGAGTTATATACATCCAGTGCCAACCTTGACCAGTTGGTACCCAGTGAGTTATATACATCCAGTGCCAGCCTTGACCAGTTGGTACTTAGTGAGTTATATACATCTAGTGCCAGTCTTGACCAGTTGGTACCCAGTGAGTTGTATACATCCAGTGCCAACCTTGACCAGTTGGTACCCAGTGAGTTATATACATCCAGTGCTAGTCTTGATCAGTTGGTACCCAGTGAGTTATATACATCCAGTGCCAGCCTTGACCAGTTGGTACTCAGTGAGTTATATACATCCAGTGCCAGTCTTGACCAGTTGGTACCCAGTGAGTTGCATACATCCAGTGCCAACCTTGACCAGCTGGTACCCAGCGACTTATATACATCCAGTGCCAGCCTTGACCAGTTGGTACTCAGTGAGTTATATACATTCAGTGCCAGTCTTGACCAGTTGGTACCCAGTGAGTTATATACATCCAGTGCCAACCTTGACCAGTTGGTACCCAGTGAGTTATATACATCCAGTGCTAGCCTTGACCAGTTGGTACCCAGTGAGTTATATTATTCCAGAGCCAACCTTGACCAGCAAATATCCAGGTATTTATAATTTACTAGAGATATTAACAATGCAAGGAATTCGCAAGAGCAGGCGAAATATACACAAACACTGATCTCTGGCTGAAGGAGACTCGAACCTACGAACCTTGGAACAAGGTACGCAGTGCTTTACCAATCTACCCACACTGGACCAATACCTTGGAGTCCAGCTTGCGCTAGACTTTGATCCAAGGCAGCCAGCTTTCAGGGAGAAGGCTTACAGCTTTTCATCTCATCCCCTGCATGCATCAGCCTTACTAGAGATTTTAACAATGCAAGGAATTCGCAAGAGCTGGCTGCCTTGGATCAAACGTCTAGCGCAAGCTGGACGCCAAGGTATTGGTCCAGTGTGGTGAGAATGGTATAGCACTGCGTACCTTGTTCCAAGGTTCGTAGGTTTGAGTCTCCTTCAGCCAAAGATCAATGTTTGTGTATATTTCGCCTGCTCTTATGAATTCCTTGATATATATATATATATATATATATATATATATATATATATATATATATATATATATATATATATATATATATATATATATATATATATATATATATATATATATATATATAGTCGGTAACAACACTGCGATTAGCCAAGGACTCGAACCAATGTCGTTTTGGCCCGCCTGATGGTGAGCGAAAACCACATGAAGCTCTAACCCACAGGACCACCAAATCGTAGAGTAGGATTTGGTGACCCTGTGGGTTAGAGCGTCATGTGGTTTTCGCTCACCAAAAGGCGAGCCAAAATGACATGGGATCGAGTCCTTTGCTAGTCACAGTGTTGTTATTGATAAAATTCCAATCGTTTGTGGTTACAATATATATATATATATATATATGTATATATATATATATATATATATATATATATATGTATATATATATGGTAAAATATATGGTAGAGTTATTATTGAAAGAATTAAAAGTAAGACGGAAAGTAGGATAGCAGATGAACAAGGAGGCTTTAGGAAGGGTAGGGGGTGTGCAGACCAAGTGTTTACAGTGAGACGTATACGTGAACAGTATTTACATAAGGGTAAAGAGGTTTTTGTGGCATTAATGTATTTGGAAAAGGCGTTTGGCAGGGTGGATAAGGGGAGCAATGTGGCAGATGTTGCAAATGTATGGAACAGGATTTAGGTTGCTGAAAGCAGTGAAGAGTTTTTACGAGGATAGTGAGGCTCAGGTTAGAGTATGTAGGATTGAGTTAGATTATTTCATTGTAAAAGTAGGCCTTAGACATGGATGTGTAATATCATCATGGTTGTTCAATATGTTTTTAGATGGGGTTGTAAGAGAAGTGAATGCTCTGGTGTTGGAAAGTGGGAGTTGTCACAGTTGCTCTTTGCTGATGACACTGTGGTTTTGGGAGATTCTGAAGAGGAGTTACAGAGGTTGGTGGATGAGTTTGGTAAGGTATATAAAAGAAGAAAATTAAAAGTGAATACAGGAAAGAGTAAGATGATAAGGATAAAAAAAATTAGGTGATGAATGACTAGATATCAGATTGGAGGGAAAGAGAATGGAGGAAGCGTGTACATTCAGATATTTAGGAGCAGACCTGTCAGGAGATGGTTCTATGAAAGATGAAGTGAATAATAGAATTGATGAGGGGAAAAAGGTAAGTGGTGCACTGAGGAGTCTGTGGAGACAAAGAACTTTATTCATGGAAGCAAAGAGGGGAATGTATGAGATTATAGTTATACCAATGCTTTTATATGGGTGTGAAATATGGGTGGCGAATGTTGCAACAAGGAGAAGGCTGGAGGCAATGGAGATGTCATGTCTGAGAGCAATGTGTGGTGTGAATATAATGCAGAGAATTTGTAGTTTGGAAATTTGGAGGAGGTGCGGGATTACCATAACCATTATCCGGAGGGCTGAGGAAGGGTTGTTAAGGTGGTTTGGACATGTAGAGTTGGTGGAACGAAATAGAATGGCTTCGAGAGTGTATTAATCTGTAGTGGAGGGAAGACAAGGTAGAGGTCGGCCTAGGAAAGGATGGAGGGAAGGGGTAAAAGAGGTTTTGTTTGCGAGGGGCAAGCATGGGTGAGCGTGTTAGATAGGAGGGAATGGAGACAAACGTTTTTTAGGACTTGACGTGAGCAAAATAACATTTATGAATTGATTCAGAGAAACCTGCAGGCCGGAATTGAGTCCTGGAGATGGGAAGTACAGTGTCTGCACTCTGAAGGAGAGGTGTTAATGTTGCAGTTTTTTAACTGTAGTGTAAAGCACCCCTCTGGTAAGACAGTGATGGAGTGAATGTTTTTCTTTTTCGGGCCACCCTGCCTTGGTGGGAGACGACTGATGCGTTAATAAAAATAAATGTCGTACCGAATAGGTAAAACTGGTCTTTTAGCAAGAACTCACTTAAAATTAAATTCTTTCTAAAATTTTCTCTTATACGTTTAAAGATATATGTTTTTTTCATTTATGTTTATGTAAAAATTAATAATTTTGAACAAAAAGAATCTTAAAAATCTTATCTAACCTTATTATAACAAGCACAATTTAATTTAGTCTAATTATACTAAATATATTTTAGATAAGTTTTATTGATATATATATATATATATATATATATATATATATATATATATATATATATATATATATATATATATATATATATATATATATATATATATACAGTGGACCCCCGGTTCGCGATATTAATCCGTTCCTGAGAGCTCATCATAAACCAAAAATATCGGAAAGCAAATCAACTTTCCCTATAAGAAATAATGGAAATCAAATTAATCCGTGCAAGACGCCCAAAAGTATGAAAAACAAACTTTTACCACATGAAATATTAAGTTTAGTGCAATAGAATAGTAATTACAATAACAACAATAACTATAAATAACAATAAATAACAAAAGAATAATTGGCACTTTCCTTTAATGAAGATCTGGTGATGATTGATGGGATGGGAGGAGGGGAGAGTGTGGATGGTGTTAGTGTTTAGAAGGGGAATCCCCCTCCATTAGGACTTGAGGTAGCAAGTCTTTTTCCGGGGTTACTTCCCTACTTCTTTTAATGCCACTAGGACCAGGTTGAGAGTCACTGGACCTCTGTCGCACAACATATGTCCATAGAGGCCTGTACCTCTCGTTCCTTTATGACTTTCCTAAAGTGGTTCACAACATTGTCAGTGTAATAGTCACCAGCACGGCTTGCAATAGCTGTCTGAGCGTGATTTTCATCCGACACACGCACTCCACTTTCGTACTTTGCAATTATCTCTTTCTTCATTTCAACAGTCATTAGCACCCTTGGTCTCGAAGGGTTGGCACTGGGAGCTTTCTTGGGGCCCATGGTGACTTATTTTGCAAAAACAGGCATTAAAAACAGTGATAATATGGATAATATGGAATGTACCGAATGTATCCTTAGATGCGCGCACACTGGCTGGCTTGTAAACACTGGCACACATGGGGCAGTTCAGGCCACACATGGACATGTCTCGTACGAACTACATCGCATACCGGGTTTTGTATCGGGAAGCGAGGCAAATTTTCTGCGATGTAATGCATCGGTTACCGGATTTATCGGATACCGATAGCATCGCAAACCGGGGGTCCATTGTATATATATACATTATATATATTATAATATATATATATATATATATATATATATATATATATATATAATATATATATATATATATATATATATATATATATATATATATATAATATATATATATATATTATATATATATATATATATATATATATATATATAATATATATATATATATATATAATATCATATATATATATATATATATATATATATATATATATATATATATATATATATATATATATATATATATATATATATATATATTATATATATATATATATATATATATATATATATATATATATATAATATATATATATATAATATATATATATATATATATATATATATAATAGGTTGGTAGACAGCAACCACCCAGGGAGGTACTACCGTCCTGCCAAATGAGTGTAAAACGAAAGCCTGGAATTGTTTTACATGATGGTAGGATTGCTGGTGTCTTTTGTCTGTCTCATAAATATGCAAGATTACAGGTACGTCTTGCTACTTCCACTTACACTTAGGTGACAGTACACATACTAGTACACGTTTATTTATACACACTCATCTGAGTTTTCTTTGATATAATCTTAATAGTTCTTGTTCTTATTACTTTTCCTTTTATATCCATGGGGAAGTGTAATAAGAATCTTTCCTCTGTAAGCCATGCGTGTTGTAAAAGTCAACTAAAATGCCAGGAAGAATGGGCTAGTAACCCCTTTTCCTGTAATAATTACTATAAAGAATAAGAAGAAGAAAATTGTCGAAGTGGGATGTCTGAATGTGCGTAGATGTTGTGCGAATGTTAAGAAAGATGATTGTGGATGTTATGACTGAGAAGAAGCTGGATGTCCTGGCTTTAAGTGACACAGAGCTGAAGGGGGTGGGAGAGTTTCAGTGGAGAGGAATAAATGGGATTAGGTCAGGGGTTTCAAATAGAGTTAGAGCTAAAGGAGGAGTAGCAATAATGTTGAAGGATAAGTTATGGCAGGAAAAGAGGGACTATAAATGTATTAATTCAAGGATTATGTGGAGTAAAATAAAGATTGGATGTGAGAAGTGGGTTATAGTAAGCGTATATGCACCAGGGGAAGAGAGAAGTATAGAGGAGAGAGAGAAATTTTGGGAAATGTTGAGTGAATGCATGGGGAGTTTTGAACCAAGTGTGAGAGTAATGGTTGTTGGGGATTTTAATGCTAAAGTGGGCAAAAATGTTGTGGAGGGAGTAGTAGGTAAATTTGGGGTGCCAGGGGTAAATGAAAATGGGGAGCCTTTAATTCAGCTATGTGTAGAAAGAGGTTTTGTAACAAGTAATACATATTTTATGAAAAAGAGGTTAAATAAGTATACAAGGTATGATATAGCACGTAATGAAAGTAGTTTGTTAGATTATGTATTGGTGGATAAAAGGTTGATGGGTAGGCTCCAGGATGTACATGTTTATAGAGGGGCAACTGATATATCGGATTATTATCTAGTTGTAGCTACAGTTAGAGTAAGAGGTAGATGGGACAAGAGGAAAATGGCAACGACAAGTAAGAGGGAGGTGAAAGTGTATAAACTAAGGGAGAAGGAAGTTCGGGTGAGATATAAGCAACTATTGGCAGAAAGGTGGGATAGTGCAAGTATGAGTAGTAGGGGGTTGAAGAGGGTTGGAATAGTTTTAAAAATGCAGTATTAGAATGTGGGGCAGAAGTTTGCGGCTATAGAAGAGTGGGTGCAGGAGGAAAGAGGAGTGATTGGTGGAATGATGGAGTAAAGGATGTGATAAAAGAGAAAAAGGTAGCATATGAGAGGTTTTTACAAAGCAGAAATGTTATAAGAAGAGTAGAGTATATGGAGGGTAAAAGAAAGGTAAAGAGAATGGTGAGAGAGTGCAAAAGGAGAGCAGATGATAGAGTGGGAGAGGCTGAAAATAAGAAAAAAATTTGGAGTGAGTTAAACAAGTTAAGAAAACCTACAGAACGAATGGATTTGTCAGTTAAAAACAGAGTAGGGGAGTTAGTAGATGGGGAGCTGGAGGTATTGGGTAGATGGCGAGAATATTTTGAGGAATTTTTAAATGTCGACGAAGAAAGGAAGGCCAGGGGGAGGTGAGGCATTACGTAGAATGAAAGGGGGTAAAGCACCTGGAACTGACGGGATCATGACAGAAATGTTAAAAGCAGGGAAGGATATAGTGTTGGAGTGATTGGTGTTTTTGTTGAATAAATATATGAAAGAGGAGAAGGTACCTAGGGATTAGCAGAGAGCATGTATAGTCCCTCTATATATAAAGGGAAGTGGGACAAAAGTGATTGTAAAAATTATAGAGGAATAAGTTTACTGAGTACACCAGGAAAAGCGTACGGTAGGGTCATAATTGAAAGAATTAGAGGTAAGACAGAATGTAGGATTGCAGATGAGCAAGGAGGTTTTTAGAGTAGGTAGGGGATGTATAGATCAAGTGTTTACGTTGAAGCATATATGTGAACAGTATTTAGAAAAGGTAGGGAAGTTTTTATCGCATTTATGGATTTAGAAAAGGCATATGATAGAGTGGATAGGGGAGCAATGTGGCAGATGTTGCAAGTATATGGAATAGGTGGTAAGTTACTAAATGCTGTAAAGAGTTTTTAAGAGGATAGTGAGGCTCAGGTTAGGGTGTGTAGAAGAGAGGGAGATTACTTCTCAGTAAAAGTAGGTCTTAGACAGGGTTGTATAATGTCACCATGCTGATGATACTGTGCTTATGGGAGATTCTAAGTGAACATAGAAAAGAGTAAGGTGATGAGGGTATCAAATTATTTAGATAAAGAAAAATTGGATATCAAAATGGGGAGGGCAGTATGGAAGAAGTGAATGTTTTCAGATATTTGGGAGTTGACGTGTCAGTGGATGGATTTATGAAGGATAAGGTTATTCATAGAACTGATGAAGGAAAAAAGGCGAGTGGTGCGTTGAGGTATATGTGGAGGCAAAAAACGTTATCTATGGAGGCAAAGAACGGAATGTATGAAAGGGCAATGTGTGGTGTAAATATTATGCAGAAAATTCGGAGCGTGGAAATTAGGAGAAGGTGTGGAGTTAATAAAAGTATTAGTCAGAGGGCTGAAGAGGGGTTGTTGAGGTGGTTTGGTCATTTAGAGAGAATGGACCAAAGTAGAATGACATGGAGAGCGTATAAATCTGTAGGGGAAGGAAGGCAGGGTAGGGGTCGTCTTCGAAAAGGTTGGAAGGTGATGGTAAAGGAGGTTTTGTGGGCGAGGGACTTGGACTTCCAGCAAGCGTGCGTGAGCGTGTTCGATAGAAGTGAATGGAGACGAATGGTATTTGGGACCTGACGATCTGTTGTAGTGTGAACAGGGTAATATTTAGTGAAGGGATTCGGGGAAACCGGTTATTTTATATAGCCGGACTTGAGTCCTGGAAATGGGAAGTACAATGCCTGCACTTTAAAGGAGGGGTTTGGGATATTGACAGTTTGGAGGGATATGTTGTGTATCTTTATACGTATATACTTCTAAACTGTTGTATTCTGAGCACCTCTGCAAAAACAGTGATTATGTGTGAGTGAGGTGAAAGTGTTGAATGATGATGAAAGTATTTTATTTTTGGGGATTTTCTTTTTTTTGGGTCACCCTGCCTCGGTGGGAGACGGCCGACTTGTTAAAAATATATATAATATATATATATATATATATATATATATATATATATATATATATATTATATATATTGTGTGTGTGTGTGTGTGTGTGTGTGTGTGTGTGTGTGTGTGTGTGTGTGTGTGTGTGTGTGTGTGTGTGTGTGTGTGTGTGTGTGTGTGTGTGCGTGTGTGTATGTGGGGGAGTGAATGTGAATGTACTAGAGTACAGTAGTACCAACACTGTTATATTTGTGTGAAATAAGATTATAACATTACAGTTAAGAGGAGGCTGGAGGCTGGAGGGTGGAGGGTGGAGGGCGGAGGGTGGAGGGTGGAGGGCGGAGGGTGGAGGCTGGAGGCTGGAGGCTGCAGACAGTGGAGATGTCGTGTTTGAGAGCCATGTGGTGTGAATTTTGTGCAGAAAATTCGGAGATTGGAAATTAGAAGGAGTGGAATTACCAAATGCATTATTTCTAGATGTGAGGAGGGGTCGTTAAGGAAGTTAAAGCATTTAGAGAGGATGGAGTGAAATAGGATGACTAGAAGGGTATACAAATCTGTTGTGGACGAAAGGAGTAGTGGTCGTGCCTGGGAAGGTTGGAGGAGAGGCAAGACGAACCCGCAAGTCGGCACCTGTTAATTAAACAATAAATATATACCGTAGAGTACTGCCGAGGTAGGGCAACAGCTTTTAGTTAAAAAAAAAATACCGGAACAGTTATGTAAAAGAATGTATATTAAATAGTTGGGTGGCACAAGAGGTCATCTCCATGTCGACATTTTTCAATTCTGCTACTAGAATATCGTTGTTTTTAGATTTCATTAAAATTCTCAATAGCTGGCGTTACATGCCCACCAGAATTCTACGATTGTCGCAGGAGTTACATGTCTACCAGAATTCTACAATTGTCGCAGGAGTTACATGTCTACCAGAATTCTACAATTGTCGCAGGAGTTACATGTCTACCAGAATTCTACAATTGTCGCAGGAGTTACATGTCTACCAGAATTCTACAATTGTCGCAGGAGTTACATGTCTACCAGAATTCTACAATTGTCGCAGGAGTTACATGTCTACCAGACTACTACAATATATAGAGTAACAGTTCAACAGGTTTCATTCTGAAAAATTGTGGCAGCTTGATAAAATAGATATAGCAATTAGAGAAATGATACTTGGCAGTAATGAGGAAGAAAAGAAAGAGGATGCGGTATGGCAGGAGGTATCCAAGAAGCAGAACAAGAATATGTTAATTCAAGGTGAAGTTGAGCCAAGATACAAGGAGAGACAAGACCATGATGCAGCAGTAACGAGCAAGACACGGCTATGATACAGCAGGAACAGGCAAGACAGGGCTATGATACAGCAGTAACAGGCAAGACAGGGCTATAATACAGCAGTAACAGGCAAGACAGGGCTATGATACAGCAGTAACAGGCAAGACAGGGCTATGATACAGCAGTAACGGGTAAGACAGGGCTATTTTATAATGATACAATAGTTGTATAATGTATTTCCTAAAATTTTGTGCTCTTTGTGCAAGACGGTTGATCATATCTGCGCAGACTTCCGTAGACACCCACACCAGTCTGGTGAATTTATTATAAACTGGGCAAGGTGCACAGCCAAAGTGATACGTAGATCGTGGTTCTTAGAATTTCGTATAGTGCAAAAACTGGTGTCCCTAAACTAGATTCGTCCCCCTCCCCTAACACCTCCACTTGCTCACCCAAGCCTCTGAAACTACAATCATCATTTTAACAATAACAATGCTCCGCCTTTGCGCCATCAGCAGACATTGAGCGAGGTGAGTATGACTGATATGTCCATCAAATACGTAATTTAAATCTGAGTGTACACTATCTTAAAACAAATTTTTTAATCCCTTAAATTTGCTTTTACTTTGGACTACAATAGACAAATGGCCTGAGGACTGGTTACCATAGTTTACTGACTCTGTAGTGTGTTTAGGCTCACACGAGTAACGGTCTTCTCACGACACTCAACCATGAATGAATAAGGTGGAATCCATGTTCGTTCCTCGCACGACGGTCAGGTCGACCTTGAGGTAACTGGAAGTGACACTCCTGAAACGCGCCTCTGTTGCACCTGTTACTCTTCTATCTGGAAAAAATAACACTGAACTGCGCTGCCATTGGAACATTAAATTGGTGGGTTTATTTAGTTTCAATTCTCATATAATATATATCGTGTGAGATATACCGTGTGAGTCTCAACATGAACTTCGATATCTTCCACCAAAAATCTCTTGAGTACAGTTGTTCAACTATGGCATGGTGGACCCTGAAGGCCATCTTACGCGCACTTATTCGTCACTTATTTCAGCCTAAGCGTACGTATATGCAAGTCTTGCACCTGCTAAACACACACAGTGCAGTGAAGTTTTTATTAGTACAATGTTTTACCCAAGTAGGTGAAACATTGTACCACTTCACTGCACAACGCCTAGTCGGCGTCACGTCTTTATCGAATATATAATTCTTACTCCTGCTGCCCAGGTTCACTTACAAGTAAAAATGAAATTAGTAGCTATTATTTTAATTGATCAAAACTGAGTACATCAGCAGTGTGCTGCTACTCTGTATGGTAACTACATAGTGGGAAGAGAAGTTACCTGATTACCTCTCATATTCCATCACATGAATAATTTTTGTATATAAGCTAATGAAATTTGTCAGTCTGAGCTGGAAAACTTATTATTATTATTATTATTATTATTATTATTATTATTATTATTATTATTACTGGGGAGCGCTAAGCCCGTTGGGGTCATACTGATCTGGGGAATGAGAGGCAGTCACGTTCGATTCAAAGAAGAGGAAAACAAATTCAATTCCTTGAATCAAAAATTCTCCACGAGCATCAAGAAGGCTTCCGTGAGGGCGGCAGACTTCAGGAAGGTGATGGGGACGTCAAGTATTGCTCTGTGTTCAGTGTTCAAAGATATCGTTGAAGCAGCGCTGGAGTTGTGACCACTGCCATATAACATCTCTCAGGATGACCTAATCAGTACACAGGAGAAATGAAATTTATGAAGATATTATTATAGAACAGGACGATGAAATTAAATATGTACTTATAATTCTATACGTAAACACATGGAGTGTAAATTCAAGTTTACACGAACTATGTCAACAACAGCCTGAACCAACACACTTCACTAATTCTAAGAAACACCAACTAAATATAGATGTATTTAAATAATATACAAAAAAAATGTTGAGACAACTGAACATATGATTGTAGTTGATCTTCGATGCGCCTCTCGTTTTTCCAGTTTTAGAAAGACAAGACGCAAGTTACATTCAGTGTGTTAGAGAGAGAGAGAGAGAGAGAGAGAGAGAGAGAGAGAGAGAGAGAGAGAGAGAGAGAGAGAGAGCTTTCCAGGCACCATCCATCACATTACAACACTTATTATCTTACCCAATAAGAAATGTATTGACAATGGCTGAGAAGAAAAGATATAAAAGAGAGAAAGATACAAGAGATGGAAAATTACATGAGAGAAAGATACAAGAGAGAGAGAAAGTTACAAGAGAAAGAGAAAGATACGAGAGAGAGAGAGAGCAAGATACAAGAGAGAAAGATACAAAAGAGAGAGAGAGAAACATAGAAGACTGCTTGACAGAGTAGAGAACAGAGCAAGACGTCTCATCTCTCGCCTGGACCCATCCTGGATAGATCTGTCATTTCAGCAGAGCCTTCAACATAGGAGGGATGTGGGTGGCCTTACTGTTATGTACAAGGCCAATATTGTCAAAATACCACACTTGGATCCACTTCGAGGACAGCGTGAAACAAGCTTTTATGCCACAAGACGGGCAGAAAGCAGCAACTTCACTCTGGCTGTACCCTTCTCCAGAACATCACTCCATCTGAGATCATACATACCCAGGATGACTCGAGTATGGAACACATTCGTACAGCATAATGATGTCAACGAGATAAAGTCAGTTGATCAAATGAAAATGCTGGCCCACAGATGGCTCCAACTTCATCCTGTTCCCTACTTGTATGTCTCTTAACAATAAAAATGCTTTCAAATGAGCTAATGTAGGTAACAGCTCTTAGCTTGCCAATAAAGTTAGGAATCCTTAACCTGTAAATAGCTTGACAATAAAGCTACGGATCCTTAACCTTGTCAAACCCTGTGTAAAAAAAAAAAAAAAAAAAAAAAAGAGAGAGAGAAAGAGAGAGAGAGAGAGAGAGAGAGAGAGAGAAAGATACAAGAGAGAGTGACAGATACAAGAGAGAGAGAGAAAGATATAAGAGAGAGAGAGAGAGAGAGAGAGAGAGAGAGAGAGAGAGAGAGAGAGAGAGAGGAGAGAGAGAGAGAGAGAGAGAGAGAGAGAGAAGAGAGAGAGAGAGAGAGAGAGAGAGAGAGAAAGATTCAAGAGATGGAAAAATACAAAAAAGAGAGAAAGATACAAGAGAGAGTGAAACATAAAAGAGAGAGAGAAAGATACAAGACAGATAAAAATACAAGAGAGAAAGATACAAGCGAGAGATAAAGATACAAGAGAGAAAAAAATACAAGAGAGAGAGAAAGATACAAGAGAGAGAGAGAGAAAGATACAAGAGAGAGAGAAAGATACAAAAGAGAAAGAAAGATACAAGAGAAAGATAAAGAAGAGAGAGATACTTGAGTGTAGACAGGTAACAAACCTGTATCAAGGACGCTACATCCTTCACTATCAACAATTCTGAGAATCTCGACTTGTGTCTTCACTAGTCACCTTCTTGAACTATGAATTTTTGGCACAAATTTACATACGATATATAAAAACATCACAAGCGAATGATTTTTAGAGTATAAAGGTTACGATACATAGTGACCTCACAGATGATGACTGGTGCTACCAGTGTGAGTACACTCAGTGGTGCTACCAGTGTGAGTACACTCAGTGGTGCTACCAGTGTGAGTACACTCAGTGGTGCTACCAGTGTGAGTACACTCAGTGGTGCTACCAGTGTGAGTACACTCAGTGGTGCTACCAGTGTGAGTACACTCAGTGGTGCTACCAGTGTGAGTACACTCAGTGGTGCTACCAGTGTGAGTACACTCAGTGGTGCTACCAGTGTGAGTACACAGTGGTACTACCTGTGCGAGTACACAATGGTATTACCAGTGCGAGTACACAGTGGCACTACCTGTGCGAATACACAATGGTACTATCTGTGCGAGTACACCCCAATGGAAAAAAGTCACTTTGTCTGACTTTTTTTGGGTTATCTCAGGTTCTCGAAACATATGCTGCTATGTGTGATAATCAGTGTAACTATTTGTGTATACCTGAATGAACTTACTTACGGGTACTACCTGTGTGAGTACATACATTGGTACTTCCAGTGTGAGTATACACAGTGGTACTACCTGTGTGAGTACACACATTGGTACTTCCAGTGTGAGTATACACAGTGGTACTGCCTGTGTGAGTACACATTGGTGCTTCCAGTGTGAGTATACACAGTGGTACTACCTGTATGAGTACACACATTGGTGCTTCCAGTGTGAGTATACACAGTGGTACTACCTGTATGAGTACACACATTGGTGCTTCCAGTGTGAGTATACACAGTGGTACTGCCTGTGTGAGTACACATTGGTGCTTCCAGTGTGAGTATACACAGTGGTACTACCTGTATGAGTACACACATTGGTGCTTCCAGTGTGAGTATACACAGTGGTACTACCTGTATGAGTACACGCTGTCATATATGAGAGTATCAAACAGAAAGTAATAATAGTGGGAATGAGGAGAGTAAGGAATTAGGAGTACGAGAAGTGAAGGTAGTGACCGGAGAGGAGGTGATGTAAGGCCACTGGGGACTACACCACAACCTCACAACCTCACTGTCACTACAGTCGACCCTACTCACCTCCACCTTATTTTAAATAAAAATTTTTTTTGACTGCGTAACGTAAATAAAAGTCGTGGCTCCTATTGGGTAAACGACCTGCCTAGTCTAGGGGTATTTATATTATTTAAAATAGAAAAAGAAACCACTCTAGAGTCAGCTTGTACCTTCACATTAAATGTGGAACGTTAATTAGCCAAAATTAAATTTGTTATAACTAAGGACACAAAAGCTCACCTATGCAAAAATATAAAATATAAAATATATATTAAGGTAACATATACAACCTACAATCTACTCTACTACAACCAACATTACCACACTCCAGTTGACCTTTACCCAGTACTCACATTACCTCACTACCACACTGATACTAGTGAGTAAAAAACATAAATATTTATAAACTGAGAGGCTCCATGACACACCCCCTTCTGCAGGCTGCTCAACCTGCAGGCCGCTCACCCTGCAGGCTGCTCACCCTGCAGGCTGCTCACCCTGCAGGCTGCTCACCCTGCAGGCTGCTCAACCTGCAGGCCGCTCACCCTGCAGGCTGCTCACCCTGCAGGCTGCTCACCCTGCAGGCTGCTCAACCTGCAGGCTGCTCACCCTGCAGGCTGCTCACCCTGCAGGCTGCTCAACCTGCAGGCCGCTCACCCTGCAGGCTGCTCACCCTGCAGGCTGCTCACCCTGCAGGCTGCTCACCCTGCAGGCTGCTCACCCTGCAGGCTGCTCAACCTGCAGGCCGCTCACCCTGCAGGCCGCTAACCCTGCAGGCTGCTCAACCTGCAGGCTGCTCACCCTGCAGGCTGCTCACCCTGCAGGCTGCTCAACCTGCAGGCTGCTCACCCTGCAGGCTGCTCAACCTGCAGGCCGCTCACCCTGCAGGCCGCTAACCCTGCAGGCTGCTCAACCTGCAGGCTGCTCACCCTGCAGGCTGCTCACCCTGCAGGCTGCTCACCCTGCAGGCTGCTCACCCTGCAGGCTGCTCAACCTGCAGGCTGCTCACCCTGCAGGCTGCTCACCCTGCAGGCTGCTCAACCTGCAGGCTGCTCACCTTGCAGGCTGCTCACCCTGCAGGCTGCTCAACCTGCAGGCCGCTCACCCTGCAGGCTGCTCACCCTGCAGGCTGCTCACCCTGCAGGCTGCTCACCCTGCAGGCTGCTCACCCTGCAGGCTGCTCAACCTGCAGGCTGCTCACCCTGCAGGCTGCTCAACCTGCAGGCTGCTCACCCTGCAGGCTGCTCAACCTGCAGGCCGCTCACCCTGCAGGC
>NW_026466308.1:40000-67500 GCF_026875155.1 Cherax quadricarinatus
TATCAGCCACCCACATACATGCACTTGTATCAGCCACCCACAAACATGCACTTGTATCAGCCACTCAGAAACATGCACTTGTACCAGCCACCCACAAACATGCACTTGTATCAACCACCCACAAACATGCATTTGCACTAGCCACCCACCAACATGCACTTGTATCAACCACCCACAAACATGCACTTGTACTAGCCACCCACAAACATGCACTTGTACTAGCCACCCACAAACATGCACTTGTAATAACCACCAACAAACATGCACTTGTATCAACCACCCACAAACATGCACTTGTACTAGCCACCCACAAACATGCACTTTTATCAACCACCCACCCAAACATGCTCTTGTACAGCACCCACAAACATGCACTTGTATCCGGCCCCCCAAAAAAGGCACTTGTACTAGCCACCCCAAAATGCAGTTGTACAACCACTCCCAAAATGCCTTGTTAAGCCACCCCAAACATGCCTTGTACCAGCCACCCACAAACTGCCTTTTCCAGCCACCCCCCAAAAATGCCTTGTACCACACACCCACAAAAATCATTTACCAGCCACCCACAAATGTGCACTTTTCTAGCCACCCACAAACATGCACTTTTACCAGCCACCCCAAACATGCACTTGATCAGCCACCCACAAACAAGCACTTGTATCAACCACCCCAAACATGCACTTGTACCAGCCACCCACAAACATGCACTTGTACAGCCACCCACAAACATGCACTTGACTAGCCACCCCAAACAAAAAAATGCACTTTTACCAGCCACCAACAAACATGCACTTGCACCAGCCATCCACAA
Organism: Cherax quadricarinatus; assembly: GCF_026875155.1. NCBI lineage: Eukaryota > Metazoa > Arthropoda > Malacostraca > Decapoda > Parastacidae > Cherax > Cherax quadricarinatus. The sequence continues at coordinate 40,812 of NW_026466308.1, forward strand.
ACATGCACTTGTACCCGCCACCCACAAACATAAACTTGTGACAGCCACCCACAAACATGCACTGGTACCAGCCTCCCACAAACATGCACTTGTACCAGCCACCCACAAACATGCACTTGTACTAGCCACCCACAAACATGCACTTGTACCAGCCACCCACAAACATGCACTTGTACCAGCCACCCACAAACATGCACTTGTATCAGCCACCCACAAACATGCACTTGTGCCTTGCACCCACGAATATGCACTAGTATCAGCCACTCACAGACACACACTTTTACTAGACACCCACAAACATGCACTTGTATCAGCCACCCACAAACATGCACTTGTATCAGCAACCCACAAACACGCACTTGTACTAGCCACCCACAAAGATGCACTTGTATCAGCCACTAACAAGCATGCACTTGTACTAGCCACCCACAAACATGCACTTGTTTCAATCACCCACAAACATGCACTTGTACCAGGCACCCACAAACATGCACTTGTACTGGCCACCCACAAACATGCACTTGTATTAGCCACCCAGAAACATGCACTTGTACTAGCCACCCACAAACATGCACTTGTACTGGCCACTCACAAACATGCACTTGTATCAGCCACCCACAAACATGCACTTGTATCAACCACCCACAAACATGCTCTTGTACCAGCCACCCATAAACATGCACTTGTACTAGCCACCCACAAACATGCACTTGTATCAACCACCCACAAATATGCACTTGTACTAGCCACTCACAAATATGCACTAGTATCAACCACCCACAAACATGCACTTGTACTAGACACCCACAAACATGCACTTGCATCAACCACCCACAAACATGCACTTGTATAAACCACCTACAAACATGCACTTGTACTAGCCACCGACAAACATGCACTTGTACCAGCCACCCACAAACATGCACTTGTATCAACCACCCACAAACATGCACTCGTACTAGCCACCCACAAACATGCACTTGTATCAACCACCCACAAACATGCACTTGTACTAGCCACCCACAAACATGCACTTGTACCAGCCACCCACAAACATGCACTTGTACTAGCCACCCACAGACATGCGCCTGTACTAGCCCCCCACAATCATGCACTTGTACTAGCCATCCACAAACATGCACTTGTACTAGTCACCCACAAACATGCACTTGTACTAGCCACCCACAAACTTGCACTTGTACTAGCTACCCACAAACATGAACTTGGTACTAGTCACCCACAAACATGCACTTGTACCAGCCAACTCCCAAACAAGAACTTGTATTAGCCGCCACAACACATGCACTTGTTTCAATTCAACCATCCACAAACATGCCTATGTACAGCCACCCACAAACATGCACTTGTACTAGCCACCCCCAAACTGCACTTGTATTGGCCACCCCAAAAACCATACACTTGTATCAGCCAACCCACGAAGATGCACGTTATCAACACCCAGAAACATGCCTTGTACCAAGCCACCTCCATAAACATGCACTTGTACTAGCCACGCACAAACATGCACTTGTACCAGCCACCCACCAACATGCACTAGTACTAGCCAACCCACAAACATCACTTTTACCAGCCACCCCCACAAACATGCACTTGTACTAGCCAACCCACAAACATGCACGTGTCTAGCTCACCCACAAATATGGCACTTGTTACTAGCACCCACAAACATGCACTTGTACTAGCCACCCACAAACAATGCACTTGTATACCAGCCACTCCCAAACATACCATGTACTATCTACCCAAAAACAAGGCACTTGTACTAGCCACCCCCAACATGCACAAGTACTAGCTGCCTGCAAACATGCGCGTTACTACCAACCCACAAACATGTACTTTACTAGCGACCCAAAAACATGCACTTTGTAGCACAGCCACCCACAACATCACTTGTACCAGCCACCTACAAATATGCACTTTATCAACCACCCACAAACTTGCACTTGTAGTAGCACCCCACAAACATGCATTTGTACTAGCCACCCACAAACATGCACTTGTACTAGCCACAAACATGAACTTGTTCTAGCCACTACAAACATGCACTTGTACTAGCCACCCACAAATATTCACTTGTACCAGCCACCCACACACATGCACTTGTTTCTAGCCTCCTCCCACAAGACATGCACTTGTTCTAGCCACCCACAAACATGCACTTGTACTAGCCACCCACAAACTTGCAATTGTACTAGCCACCCACAAACAAGTAATTGTACTAGTCACCCACAAACATGCACTTGTATCAACCACCCAGAAACATGCACTTGTATCAACCACCCAAAAACATGCACTTGTACCAGCCCCACACCACAAACATGCACTTGTAACTAGCACCCACAAACATGCACGTTACCACCACACCTACAAACATGCACTTTTACTAGCCACCCACAAACATGTACTTTTACCATCCACCCACAAACATGCACTTCTACTAGCCACCCACAAACATGCACTTGTACTAGCCATCCACAAACATGCACTTGTACTAGCCAACCACAAACATGCACTTGTACTAGCCACCCACAAACCAGCACTTGTAACGAGCCAACCCACACACCAGGCCCACTTGTACTAGCCACCCACAAACATGCACTTGTATCAACCACTCACAAACATACACTTGTACTAGCCACCCACAAACATGCACTTGTAAAAGCCACACACCAATATGCACTTGTACCAGCCATCCACAAATATGCACTTGTATCAGCCCCCCACAAACATGCACTGTAACCAGCCACCCACAAACCATGCACTGTACACTATCCTCAACATTGCCCTTGTATCAGCACCCACCAAACATGCACTTGTATCAGCCACCCTCAAACATGCTCTTGTACCAGCCACACACAAACATGCAGTTGCATCAGCCACCCACAAATAAGCACTTGTATCAGCCACCCTCAAACATGCACTTCTACCAGCAACCCACAAACATGCACTTGTACTAGCCACCCACAAACATGGCACTTGTAACCCAGCCACACCACAGAACATGCACTTGTACTAGCTACCCACAAACAGGCACTTGTACTAGCCACCCACAAACATCTACTTGTACCAGCCACCCATAAACATGCACTTGTACCAGCCACACACAAACATGCACTTGTACCAGCCACCCACAAACATGCACTTGTATCAGCTATCCACAAACATGCACTTGTATCAGCCACCCACAAACATGCACTTGTATCAGCCACCCTCAAACATGCTCTTGTACCAGCCACACACAAACATGCAGTTGCATCAGCCACCCACAAATAAGCACTTGTATCAGCCACCCTCAAAACATGCACTTCTAATTTCTTTCTACCCACAACCACAAACATGCAACTTTTACTAGCCACCCACAACTATGCACCTTTACCAGCCACCCAACAAACATGCACTGCACCAGCCATCCACAAACATGCACTTGTACCAGCCACCCACAAACATGAACTTGTGGCAGCCTCCCACGAACATGCACTTGTACCAGCCACCCACAAACATGCGTTTGTGTTAGCCACCCACAAACATGCACTTGTACCAGCCAGCCCACAAACATGCCACTTTGTATCAGCCACCCCCACAAACATGCACATTGCGCCTTGCACCCACAAACATGCACTTGTATCAGCCACTCAGAAGCACGCACTAGTATCAGCCACTCACAGACACACACTTGTATTAGCCACCCACAAACATGCACTTGTTTCAATCACCCACAAACATGCACTTGTACCAGCCACCCCAAACAATCACTTGCACTAGCCACCCACAAACATGCACTAGTACTAGCCACCCACAAACATGCACTTGTACTGGCCACCCAGAAACATACACTTGTATCAGCCACCCACAAACATGCACTTGTATCAACCACCCACAAACATGCTCTTGTACCAGCCACCCATAAACATGCACTTGTACTAGCCACCAACAAACATGCACTTGTGCCAGCCACCTACAAACATGCACTAGCACTAGCCACCCACAAACATGCACTTTTACCAGCCACCCACAAACATGCACTTGTACTAGCCACCACAAACATGCACTTGTAAAATAGCCACCCCAAACATGGGATTGTATTTGCCACCCACAACATGATTTACTACCACCCACAAACATCACTTTACCGCCACCCCCAAACATGCCCCCTTTTGACCCACAAACAGCACTTGTACTAGCCACCCACAAACAGCCTGACTAGCCCCCCACAAAAATGCACTTGTCGCCACCCCAAACATGCACTTGTATAGCACCCACAAACGGCATTGACTAGCCCCCCACAAACAGCACTGATAGCCACCCACAAATTTTCCTTGTACAGCCCCCCACAAAAATGGGTTGTCAGCCACCACAAAAATGCACTTGAACAGCCACCCACAAAAAGCAATTTTAAAAGCCCCCCACAAACAGCATTGTACACCACCCACAAACATGCCTTTTAACCCCCAAAACATGAAATTGTATAGCCCCCACAAAATGACTTTTTCACCCCCCAAAATGCACTTGTACAGCCACCCACAAAATGCACTTGACCCACCCAAAATGCACTTGTAAACCCCCCCCACAAACATGCCCCCTTGTTTCTAGCCACCCACAAACAGCAATTTCACTAGCCCTTCAAAATCACTTTACAGCCACCCACAAAAAGCACTTTTTCTAGCCCCTAAAAATTGCACTTGACGGCCACCCACAAACATGCCTTGTATTAGCCACCCACAAACATGCAGTTTCTAGCCACCCCAAACATGCACTTGTACTAGCCACCCACAAACATGCATTTTTAAAACTGGCCACCCAAAAACATGCACTTTTATCACCACCCATAAAGATAAAAATAAGAAGAACATAAGAAAGGGGAACACTGCAGGAGGCCTTTTGGGCCCATAAGGGGGGTCCTTTCAATTCATCCCCTAACAAAACATTTGCCCAAACCCCAAAATTTTCAATCCCACCCAAAAAAAAGCTCGATGTGAAAGCCCCTAAAACCAACCCCCCCATTAAAAACCCTAAGAACAAGGAACACGCAGAAGGCCCACGGCCTATGGGGGCAGGTCCAATCCCTACCGGTTTAACCAAAGCACCCAACCTAGTCGGTCAGGTCACATTGACTAAGGGGGAAACGGCAACCCCACCTCGTTTCCAAGCTACAGGGCTAACCACACCCCCCCACATTTCTCATGTATTTATCCAACTTATTTTTAAAGTACACAACGTTCTGGCCTCATAACGGTACTTGGGATTTTGTTCCCTCATCCACAACTCTATTACCAAACCAGTACTTTCCTATATCCTTCCTGAATCTGAATTTTTCCAACTTAAAACCATTGCTGCGAGTCCTGTCTAGGCTAGATATTTTCAGCACATCTTTCATCCCCTTTATTTATTCCTGTCTTCCTTTTATACACCTCAATCATATCCCCCCTAATTCTACGTTTTTCTAGAGAGTGCAGTTTCAGGGCCCTCAGTCTATCCTCATAGGGAAGGTTTCTGATACATGGGATCAACTTTGTCATCCTCCTTTTTTACTTTTTCCAGAGAATTTATATCCATTCGTAATACGGTGACCAAACTGTGCAGCATAATCTAAATGAGGCCAAACCCAAGGATGTATAGAGTTGAACAACCTGAGGACTCCTATTATTTATGCTTCTTGATATGAAGCCATGATTCTATTAGTTTTTATTGCGAACACTTATGCACTGTTGTCTTGGTTTTCAGTTTAAACTGCTAACCAGAACTCCTAAATCTTTTTCGCAATCCGTAATATTAAGATTACATTATTTAGTTTATATGTGGCATGGTTATTGTCCTGTCCAACATTTAGAACTTTGCATTGTCTATATTAAACGCATCTGCCACTTCTCCGACCACTGCATCAGTCTATTCAAATCTTCCTGGAGTGCTCGAATGTCCTCGTCAGAATGAATTCGACGGCCTATTTTGGTGTCATCGGCAAACTTGCCGATGTCGCTCTTTATGCCCTCATCTTGTCGTTTATGTAGATTGTGAACAGCAGGGGGCCCAACACGGACCCCTGTGGAACACCGCTCGTGACGTTTCCCCCCACTCGGGATTTCTCCCATTTATGCAAACTCTCTGCTGCCTATTTGTCAACCATGCCCTATCCAGGAAAAATTTCTCCTCCTATTCCATGTGCTTTAATTTTTCCTCAATAGTCTCTGATGGGGGACCCTGTCAAAAGCCTTACTGAAGTCCATATACACAATATCATATTCATTACCATGATCTACCTCCTCAAATACCTTAGTGAAAAAGTTAATAAATTCGTAAGGCAGGAACGCCCCTTTGTAAAACCATGCTGAGATTCGTTGATTAATTTATGCTTTTCAAGGTGGCTAACGAACTGCCTCGGCAATTATTGATTCCATAAATTTTCCCACTATGGAGGTTAGGCTTATTGGTTTTATAGTTCAAGCTAAGGGCTGTCACCTGTTTTGAAAATAGGTATCACATTTGCCATTTTCCACTTATCTGGCACCATGCCATTTGTAGTGATATTTGAAAAGTTAGCCAAAGGTGTGCTAAGCTCCTCTTTACATTCCTTTAGAACCCTTGCATACAGTTCATCAGGGCCTGGGGATTTGTTAGGTTTTAATTTATCTATTTGCCTAAGGACCATGTCACTTGTGACCCTAATAGTGCACAGTTTATTATCGTCCTGTTCTACATAATTTATCATTACTGGAATATCGCTGGTATCCTCCTGTGTAAAAACTGAGAGGAAGTATGTGTTAAAAATTTTACACCCTTTCCTTATCACTGTCAGTGAGCTGACCCGAGGAACTTTTGAGTGGGCCTATCTGTCCCTGATCTTACTTCTGTATACCTGAAAGAAAACCTTTTGGATTAGTCTTCGATTCTCTTGCAACTTTAACCTCATAATCTCTTTTTGCTTTTCTAATTCCCTTTTTTATTTCTCTCTTTAACTGAATATATCGATTTCTTAATTGCCCCTCTCTCTTTTGATTTGCCTATATATGCCTCTCTTTTGACCAATCAGATATTTTAATCTATTGTTCATCCATTTTAGGATCATTTTTGTTTGATCTGATTTCCCTATTTGGAACACAATTTGACTGAGCAGCTAGAACTATGCCCTGGAAAGCATCATATCGGCAACCATCACCACCTACCTGACCCTTTGTCAGATCATTCCAGGTCAGCCCACCTAAGTAATTTTTCAGTCCTATGAAATCAGCCAAGCGAAAGTCAGGACGGAGACTTGATTGCCATTATTAGGGGAATTCCATGATATATTAAAACTGAGTGATTTGTGATCACTTTCCCCAAGCTCATCATTAACCTCAAGATTATTAATTAGTGTTTCCCTACTGGCAAGAACCAAGTCAAGGAGGCTATTTCCCCTATTGGCTCTGTCACAAACTGTTTTAAAAAACAATCCTGGATCGTATCAAGAAAGTCACCTGACTCTAAATTTCCTGTCAAATTGCTCCAGTCAATCTGTCTATAGTTGAAATCTCCCATTAGCACAACATTTTCGTATGTAGATGCCTTACGAATTTCGTCCCATAGAAGTTTACTGCACTCCCTATCAAGATTTGGGGCCCTGTAAATCACACCCAAAATTAGTTTTTCTCGGCCCTCGAGAAGCTGTAACCAAACAGATTCAGTGGCTGACGCTTCTAATTTAATATCTTGTCTAACACAACAATTTAAATTGTCTCTGACATACATCGCTACTCCACCACCTTTCCTGTTGACCCTGTCAGTGTGGAATAATTTATAGCCTTGTATGTGACATTCAGAGGGCATCTCTCTATCTTTCAGATTGAGCCAGGTCTCTGTTATAGCAATAATATCTATGTTTCCTGCACTTGCAATTAATCTTAGCTCATCTATCTTATTTCTTACACTCCTGCTATTAGTATAGTAAACCTTAAGGGAGCTAGTCCCTTGCTGCCCTCTGCTGTCCCCCTTTGTTTGCTGACCTGATCTATTGTCTTTATTTATAAAATCTATTGTCTTTATTTATACATGGATTATACATGCACTTGTACTAGCCACCCACAAACATGCACTTGTACCAGCCACCCACAAACATGCACTAGTACTAGTCACCCACAAACATGCACTTTTACCAGTCACCCACAAACATGCACTTGTACTAGCCACCCACAAACATGCACTTGAACTTGCCACCCACAAACTTGCACTTGTACTAGCTATTCACAAACATGAACTTGTACTAGTCACCCAAAAACATGCACTTGTATCAGCCACCCATAAACATGCACTTGTACTAGCCACCCACAAACATGCACTTGTACCAGCCACCCACAAATATGCACTTGTACCAGCCACCCACAAACATGCATTTGTTCTAGCCACCCACAAACATGCACTTGTACTAGCCACCCACAAACATGCACTTGTACTAGCCACCCACAAACTTGCACTTGTACTAGCTACCCACAAACATGAACTTGTACTAGTCACCCACAAACATGCACTTGTACCAGCCACCCACAAACATGCACTTGTACTGGCCACCCACAAACATGAACTTGTATTAGCCACCCACAAACATGCACTTGTTTCAACCACCCACAAACATGCACTTGTACCAGCCACCCACAAACATGCACTTGTACTGGCCACCCACAAACATGCACTTGTATTAGCCACCCACAAACATGCACTTGTACTAGCCACCCACAAACATGCACTTGTACTAGCCACCCACAAACATGAACTTGTACTGGTCACCCACAAACATGCACTTGTATCAGCCACCCATAAACATGCACTTGTACTAGCCACCCACAAACATGCACTTGTACTAGCCACCCACAAACATGCACTTGTGCCAGCCACCCACAAACATGCACTAGTACTAGCCACTCACAAACATGCACTTTTACCAGCCACCCACAAACATGCACTTGTACTAGCCACATACAAACATGCACTTGTACTAGCCACCCACAAATATGCACTTGTACTAGGCACCCACAAACATGCACTTGTACTAGCCACCCACAAACATGCACTTGTACCAGCCACCCACAAACATACACTTGTACTATCTACCCACAAACAGGCACTTGTACTAGCCACCCACAAACAGGAACTTGTACTAGCCACCCACAAACATGCACTTGTACTAGCCACCCACAAACATGTACTTGTACTAGCCACCCAGAAACATGCACTTGTACCAGCCACCCAAAAACATGGACTTGTACCAGCCACCCACAAACATGCACTTGTACTAGCCACCCACAAACATGCGCTTGTAGTAGCCCCCCAAAAACATGCACTTGTACTAGCCACCCACAAACATGCACTTGTACTAGCCTCCCACAAACATGCACTTGTTCTAGCCACCCACAAACATGCACTTGTACTAGCCACCCACAAACTTGCACTTGTACTAGCCACCCACAACATGCGCTTGTACTAGTCACCCACAAACATGCACTTGTATCAGCCACCCACAAACATGCACTTGTATCAACCACCCAAAAACATGCACTTGTACCAGCCACCCACAAACATGCACTTGTACTAGCTACCCACAGACATGCACTTGTACCAGCCACCTACAAACATGCACTTTTACTAGCCACCCACAAATATGCACTTTTACCATCCACCCACAAACATGCACTTGTACTAGCCATCCACAAACATGCACTTGCACTAGCCACCCACAAACATGCACTTGTACTAGCCACCCACAAACATGCACTTGTACTAGCCAAATACAAACATGCACTTGTACTAGCCACCCACAAACATGCACTTGTACCAGCCACCCACAAACATGCACTTGTACTAGCCACCCACAAACATGCACTTGTACTAGCCAACCACAAACTTGCACTTGTACCAGCCACCCACAAACATGCACTTGTACCGGCCACCCACAAACATGCACTTGTATCAGCCACCAACAAACATGCACTTGTACCAGCCACCCACAAATGTGCACTTGTACTAGCCACCCACAAACATGCACTTGTACCAGCCACCCACAAACATGCACTTGTACCAGCCACCCACAAACATGCACTTGTATTAACCACCCACAAACATGCACTTGTACGAGCCACCCACAAACATGCACTTGTACTGGCGACCCACAAACATGCACTTGCACTAGCCACCCACAAACATGCACTTGTATCAGCCACCCACAAACATGCACTTGTATCAGCCACCCACAAACATGCACTTGTACCAGCCACCCACAAACATGCACTTGTATTAGCCACCCACAAACATGCACTTGCACTAGCCACCCACAAACATGCACTTGTATCAGCCACCCACAAACATGCACTTGTATCAGCCACCCACAAACATGCACTTGTACTAGCCACTCATAAACATGCACTTGTACTAGCCACCCACAAACATGCACTTGTACCAGCCACCCACAAACATGCACTAGTACTAGCCACCCACAAACATGCACTTTTACCAGCCAACCACAAATATGCACTTGTACTAGCCACCCACAAACATGCACTTGTACTAGCCACCCACAAACATGCACTTGTACTAGCCACCCACAAACATGCACTTGTACTAGCCACCCACAAACATGCACTTGTACTAGCCACCCACAAACATGCGCTCGTACTAGCCACCCACAAACATGCACTTGTACTGGCCACCCACAAACATGCACTTGTACTAGGCTCCTACAAACATGCGCTTGTGCTAGCCACCGTCAAACATGCACTTGTACTAGCCACCCACAAACATGCACTTGAACTAGCCACCCACAATCATGCACTTGTATCAGCCACTCGCAAACATGCACTTGTACTAGCCACCCACAAACATGCACTTGTATCAGCCACTCACAAACATGGACTTGTACTTGCCACCCACAAACATGCACTTGTACCAGCCACCCACAAACATGCACTTGTACTAGCCACCCACAAACATGCACTTGTACTAGCCACCCACAAACTTGCACTTGTATCAGCCACTCACAAACATGCACTTGTACTAGCCACCCACAAACATGCACTTGTACTAGGCACCCAAAAACATGCACTTGTACTACCAACCCACAAACATGCACTTGTATCAGCCACTCACAAACATGCACTTGTACTAGCCACCCACAAACATGCACTTGTACTAGCCACCCACAAACATGCACTTGTACTAGAAACCCACAAACATGCAATTGTATCAGCCACTCACAAACGTGCACTTGTACTAGCCACCCACAAACATGCACTTGTACTAGCCACCTACAAACATGCACTTGTACTAGCCACCCACAAACATGCACTTGTATCAGCCACTCACAAACATGCACTTGTACTACCCACCCACAAACATGCACTTGTACTAGCCACCCACAAACATGCACTTGTATCAGCCACTCACAAACATGCACTTGTACTAGCCACCCACAAACATGCACTTGTACTAGCCACCCACAAACATGCACTTGTATCAGCCACTCAAAAACATGCACTTGTATCAGCCACCCACAAACATGCACTTGTACTAGCCACCCACAAACATGCACTTTTACTAGCCACCCACAAACATGCACTTGTATCGGCCACTCACAAACATGCACTTGTATCAACCACTCACAAACATGCACTTGGACTAGCCACCCTCAAACATGCACTTGTACTAGCCACCCACAAACATGCACTTGTATCAGCCACTCACAAACATGCACTTGTACTTGCCACCCAGAAACATGCACTTGTACTAGCCATCCACAAACATGCACTTGTACTAGCCACCAACAAACATGCACTTGTACTAGCCACCCACAAACATGCACTTGTACTAGCCACCCACAAACATGCACTTGTACTAGCCACCCACAAACATGCACTTGTACTAGCCACCCACAAACATGCACTTGTACTAGCCACCCACAAACATGCACTTGTACTCGCCACCCACAAACATGCACTTGTACTAGCCACCCACAAACATGCACTTGTACTAGCCACCCACAAACATGCACTTTTATCAGCCACTCACAAACATGCACTTGTACTACCCACCCACAAACATGCACTTGTACTAGCCACCCACAAACATGCACTTGTATCAGCCACTCACAAACATGCACTTGTAATAGCCACCCACAAACATGCACTTGTACTAGCCACCCACAAACATGCACTTGTATCAGCCTCTCACAAACATGCACTTGTATCAGCCACCCACAAACATGCACTTGTACTAGCCACCCACAAACATGCACTTTTACTAGCCACCCACAAACATGCACTTGTGTCGGCCACTCACAAACATGCACTTGTATCAGCCACTCACAGACATGCACTTGTACTAGCCACCCTCAAACATGCACTTGTACTAGCCACCCAAACATGCACTTGTATCAGCCACTCACAAACATGCACTTGTACTAGCCACCCACAAACATGCACTTGTATCAGCCACTCACAAACATGCACTTGTACTAGCCACCCACAAACATGCACTTGTACTAGCCACCCACAAACATGCACTTGTACTAGCCACCACAAACCTGCACTTGTACCAGCCACCCACAAACATGCACTTGTACTAGCCACCCACAAACATGCACTTGTACTAGCCACCACAAACATGCACTTGTACTAGCCACCCACAAACATGCACTTGTACTAGCCACCCACAAACATGCACTTGTACTAGCCACCCACAAACATGCACTTGTACTAGCCACCCACAAACATGCACTTGTACTAGCCACCCACAAACATGCACTTGTACTAGCCACCCACAAACATGCACTTGTACTAGCCACCCACAAACATGCATGATAACCTCACCCAAAACTATTGTGGATAAAATTGTTAGTTTATCATGATACTAAATTACGTTGTGATGTACGTGTAATCCCTACGGGTTTAGCACTCCCAGGCGATGATGATAATAATAAATTACGTTGTTTAAATTGGCCAAATCTTAACTTTGTAAAAAAATAAAATATATCTGTCGACATAGATAATTTTTTGTAATTGTCCAGTAGAATAAATTTAGTTTTTATTTTTTTTTATAAAATTAATGAAGTATGTGTGCATTATTTTATTACTTGTGAGTATAAAAGTTTCATTGAGACTTCACACTAACAAACGGAAGCCAAAACTATATTACAAAAATCCAACAATTAATGGTTAGAACTAGAACCATTAATTTTAAAGAGGTGGAGGAGTAAGCCAGTTGAAGGCCTCGGTCAGACGACCGAAAGCTTCAATGGCGGGTCTTCATTTGACAAAGACCCGCTTTAGGAAGCAAGTATCCTGTTTCCTGAAGAACCTTACACACACACACACACACACATATTATATATATATATATATATATATATATATAATATATATATATATATATATATATATATATATATATATATATATATATATATATATATATATATATATAAGGAATTCGCGAGAGCATGCGAAATACACACAAACACTGATCTCTGGCTGAAGGAGACTCGAACCTACGAACCTTAGGACAAGGTACGCAGTGCTTTACCAATCTACCCACACTGGACAATACCTTGGCGTGTAGCTTGCGTTACACGTTTGATCCAAGGCAGCCAGCTTTCAGGGAGAAGGCTTACAGCTTTTCATCTCATCCTCTGCATGCATCAGCCTTACTAGAGATTTGAACAATGCAAGGAATTCGCGAGATGCATGCAGGGGATGAGATGAAAAGCTGTAAGCCTTCTCCCTGAAAGCTGGCTGCCTTGGATCAAACGTGTAACGCAAGCTACACGCCAAGGTATTGTCCAGTGTGGGTAGATTGGTAAAGCACTGCGTACCTTGTCCTAAGGTTCGTAGGTTCGAGTCTCCTTCAGCCAGAGATCAGTGTTTATTATATATATATATATATATATATATATATATATATATATATATATATATATATATATATATATATATATTGATAGATATATTGAACAAACGTCCTAAAGTCATTGCCTTACCAGGTGAGAAGATGGGTATAACAGACTTATTGCCCTATTGTATCCCATTTGAACCTGGTACCAGACCTATTTATATACCTGCATACACCATGCCTCATTCACAAGTTGCTGTCGCAGAAGAATTGATCAATCAGATGCTTAATAATGGAGTTATTGCACCTAGCAATTCTCCCTGGAATGTACCTTTGATTCTAGTACCTAAGAAGGACGGTACTTGGCGCCCAGTGATTGACTTTAGGAAGTTAAATGCAAAGACTATCCCAGATTGCTTCCCACTTCCTGTACTTGGTTAAATTTTACGTAACATTGGAGATAACAGTCTTTTCGACCCTGGACTTGTTACAAATGTTTTGGCAAGTTCCTCTTCACGAGGACAGCCAAGAGCTAACTGCATTTTCCACTCCTACAGGTCATTATCTCTTCCTCCGTATGACCTTTGGGTTATGATCTTCACCTATCACATTCTCGAGGCTCATGACTAATATCTTTAGAGGTCTCATAGAAAATGCACTTATGGTGTTCATGTCTGAAGACGTGGATATGCACTTGAAAAGACTTGTAGTACTTGGTAAGCTTGAAGAAGCCAATTTAAAGATCAAACTGTCTAAATGTCAATTTTTCAGATCAAAAATCAAGTTTCTGGGTCACATGGTCACTCCTAGAGAGGTTACAACTGACCAAAGTAACTGCAGTACTAAGTTTTCCATTTCCCAAAACTGCTGATGCCATAACATCCTTTGTGGGCTTAGCAGGTTTTTATAGATCTTTCATTGCCAATTTTTCTTCAATAGTATCTCCACTAACTGAATTGCTTAAGAAAGAAGCTCCTTTCGTTTGGACCTTCCGTCAAGAAAGAGCATTCCAAACTCTAAAAGAAATGCTAACAGTTTTGAAATTTCCAGAATTTTCTAAGCCCTTCTACCTGACAACTGATGCTAGTTCAATTGGCATAGGTGCTGTACTAGCTCAGGTGACTGATGGCAAGTACAATACAGTTGTATTTGCTAGCCGAGTCCTTACGAAGGCTGAACGTAATTATACAGTAACTGAGCAAGAAGCTTTAGCAATAATATGGTCTTTAAAGCACTTCCAAGACATTATTTATCAGTACTCTGTTCATGTCTTGACAGACCACGCTCCACTGATACCTTTATTCCAGAACAAACAACCTACTGGAAGATTAGCCAGATGGACCTTGACTATCCAAGAGTTCAATCCCACCTTTGAACACTTACCTGGCAAGTCAAATGTAGTCGCAGATGCCTTATTGTGACATGTTAGTATAGTAACTGCAGACCCTCCATTTACTGCCGAGGATGTAAAGAATACTCAACGAACAGATCCCATGTGGTGTGGTGTGATTCGATTCCTGCTCCAGGAAGATCTTATTCTGACTGTGAAGCCACCAGCACCCATCAGTGACTTTATCATGAACCAGAATTACTGTATCGCACAGCCGAGCTGGGTACTCCTAGCAGACGGGTATACCAGTTAGTAATTCTACAGACACTAGTGATGTAGCCTTACAGCTAGTTCACAATGTACCAGGTGTTGCACACCCTGGTATGGATCGTTCAGTAAAACAAGCCAGATTGAAATATACTTTTGGCCTCATATGGCAACTGATATTTCTGAGTATGTTAAGAAATGTAGTGTCTGCATGCAACACAAAGGCAATGTTCATGGTACTAATCCAATCCAGGTGTATCCAACTACTAGCGAACCTTGGGAAAGAGCTGCGCTTGATCTGTTAACTAATTTCCAAAGTTCCCTCAAAGGCAACAAACATCTGTGTGTTGTGGTAGATCATTTCACCAGATATTGTGAGTTAGTTCCTATTGCAGATAAGACTGCCGAGACTGTAGCTAAAGAGTTTAAAGAACGCATTATCTGCAGGCAGACTTTTAAGTCCTCAGTAACCGATAATGGAGGTGAATTCGGTAATGAGATTCTTGAAAATTTGTGTACCTTGTGCAAGATCTCTAAATCTACCATTGTTCCTTACCATCCTGCCAGTAATGGGTTAGTGGAACGAACCAATAAGAAAGTACTTGATGTCTTGAGAGCCACTATCAATCCCAATAGTGAAACTTGGGATGAAGTTATACCTGATGTGCAGTGTGCCATGAATTCTGCTTACAATGTTTCTGTAGGTGACACTCCACATTATGCATTGTACGGTGTAGATAAGCATTTGTCTTATGAGTTGTTATATTCTATCTCGAAACCAAATTACAGCCCTGATGATTTCATAGCAACTCATACCAGCTTAGCTCAAAGTGTTTTTAGAAGAATCTGTAAAACACTTCATAAATCAACCGCAGAATTTACAAGTCACTAATACTCGAGCAAAGCCGACCAAAATCAAAGTAGGTTCAAGAGTTATGCTGACTAACTTTAACAAAACGTCTACAGTACCTAAGCTTGATCAAAAGTTTGTTGGTCCATATCGAGTAGTTGAACATATCAATGGAAATGAGTATAAGGTTAGAGAAATTAGAACTGGTCAGTGTAAAGAATCGCATTTAGATCATATGAAGTTAGTATGTGATGATAATGATGTTCCAACCCAGACTAATGTGGTTAGGTAAGACACATATGCAACAGTTAGGTATCTAATAAAGATACCTAACTGTTGCATGTGTCTTACCTAACAACCTGTCGGTATTTTATACCATTTTAATGTTCAGACTAATGTGACAGACTCTGACAATCCTTCTGCCTCTGTACCCTCTACCTTTAATACTCGGTCAAACGATCAACCTGAATGTCGTTATTCCCTACATACACGACAAGTATTGAGAAATCCTCAGGTATCATTTGTAAATACCAATTCACATCTGCCTCAACCATGGCATGAGTTCGCCAGTGCAACAGGGTTTGATCCTCCAAGAGATTTCACCCATTCTGCATATGTCAATCTCACCCTAGCAGAGTTGGGGTTAAATGTAAATAACCTGTATAGATGATTAATATAGTCTCAAATGTATTTCTATTGTCTGCTACAACATCAACTTATTAATATCCAAGAATTTCTTTTTGTGTGTTCAAGTTCTCTCCCAATTTGAGATTTAACAGTTTACATTTGGGTGCACCAACTCTGCCTTTTCTGTTAAACACCTCTTTCTTTGTACATATCCTTCCTCAGAATCCATAGATCACATGAATACAGACCGATCGATCATTTTTTTTATATCACTTTTATTGTATAATCCCAATGTTGAGCCTCATTCTATGAATTGCGATATATAATACCTTGTAATGCATTACAATATGTTCCATTACATTAGCTTCCATCCCGATATTCTCCTTATGTGCGTTACAATGTTCAACTGTTGTGTACTTTGACATTGTATAGAATCAGCCCAAAGCCATACACCTGTTGCCTCTAGTTTGTATTACCTGTATGTCGGGACGCCATACATTAGCGTTGCTAAGCTCTCAGTAGTATCTACCAGCAGTATCTACCAGTAGTATCAGTTACCAGTAGTATTAGTTACCAGTAGTGTCAGTAGTAATGCCTCAACCAATAGTTACTGATTCACTGCTGTGTGAATCACTGACTGTTATTCACTGACTGTTACTGCTGACCTAGTAGGTTTTGAATGCAGCTTACCCTCCGAGGCGCTCAGCAAGGCAGTTCAAATAGAGACGTAAGTGAGAAGACAGGTCAGGCCTGGCGTTCCCATATATTCCATCTAAAATACGTACGAGACCATCCGACGTGAGTGTTTATTACCCAATCCATGTTACGAACCCCCACACGACAGTACATCTCATTCATGTAGTCATACGTCTCATTCATGCACTCATACGTCTCATTCATACAGTCATATGTCTCATTCATATAGTCGTACGTCTCATTCATACAGTCGTTCGTCTCATTCATACAGTCATATGTCTCTTTCATACAGTTATATGTCTCTTAATCATAGTCATACGTCTCATTCATGCACTTATACGTCTCATTCATACAGTTATACGTTTCATTCATACAATCATACGTCTCATTCGTACAGTTATACTCTCCTTCATACGTCTCATTCTAATGTTAAACATTAATTTCCACTTGTGCAGTAGCTGACAGCACCGAGGGGCTCCTAATGAGTGAGTTGCTCTCAATCTGCCTCTGAAAATCCTGTGTAAAACACAACCTACGTGCGTAAATCCAACCAGATTAAGGTTTTACTAATAATCATCTAGGCAATTATTATATTTGTTTTTTTTTTCTGGCATCTTGAGCGTTCAGGATTCCTGCGTACTACTTCTTGGAACTCTACCCCTCCCAAAGGCTTCCCCACTACCCAAGTGCTTCCCAACCTCCTCGGCCCCTACCCCGAAATGTACCCAACTTCCCAGCCCCACTCCTCAACATATCCTACACCCCACTCCCACCCCCACCCAAGTATTCCCACTCCTATTTGTCCTCATCCCTGAACCAACCCACCACCCCTGCCCTTACATCAGTAATTACTCACCACCCGCGCCCTTTCCTCAATAATTACTTACCACCCCTGCCCTTACCTCAGTAATTACTCATCACCCCAGCCTCCACCCTGTTATTACATCTCTCCCTCTGCCCTAGCTCTAGTTTCTACTCACCGACCCTTGTATTTTCTCACCCTTCGTTTCCCCACCAAAACAGCTCTTGCTATAAATAATCTTTGTTTCGTGAAGGAAATAATTGACTTTGAATATACATTGGTCTATATATATATATGTTTATAGGTATATAAGTGTAAGTATAATTTTTTTACATTTTACAATTTTTGTTATTTCGTTCTTTGATAGTGATATCTTCATTAATTCCATTTCTCCTGCGTGTAGTAGAGGCTATCCTAAGAGATGATAATTCCCAGGTATCACTAGAAGGTATGGGAATACTTACCACTTGTAGAAGGTATGGGAATACCTACCCTTGTAGAAGGTATGGGAATACCTACCACTTGTAGAAGGTATGGGAATATCTACCCTTGTAGAAGGTATGGGAATACCTACCACTTGTAGAAGGTATGGGAATACCTACCACTTGTAGAAGGTATGGGAATACCTACCACTTGTAGAAGGTATGGGAATACCTACCACTTGTAGAAGGTATGGGAATACCTACCACTTGTAGAAGGTATGGGAATACCTACCCTTGTAGAAGGTATGGGAATACCTACCACTTGTAGAAGGTATGGGAATACCTACCCTTGTAGAAGGTATGGAATACCTACCACTAGTAGATAAAGACTTAATAGTGGTAATTGAATAATTTAGTCAGACAACATTTCTGTGTTGATTGTTATGAATCACAGTTACACAGTCTGTGTTGAAAATTATGAGTCACAGTCACAGACTGTGTTGAATGTCATGAGTCACAGTCACACAGGACCACTGCCGCTCCCAGTTGGCAAAACCTGAAGCATGTGTACCTCTCAGAACTACCAATTACTACTACTCAGTGAACTAATGTGGACCACTAGTGATCCTGCTGCAGTTCACTCTTGTTTCTATGCTTATATTTTATACTTGACTATAATATATGCTCTTCATGACTCACGAAGTGGTAATAACACGATTGTAAACATGCAAACCCCACCCGTTCCTTGTTTTTTTTTTTTGCTCTTCTCTCTAGCTTAGACAACTGTGCTAAAACTACGTATGATCGATTACACTTGTAAAATCCTGTTGCGAAGGTGAAATGTCTGAACAAAGACTGTAATTGTTTCCGTGACTTCATCATCTGAATTCCCAAGTAATAGTGACTCCAGCTCTGAGGGAGCGAAACCTTTGAAGCTTGTGTAGCTACTGAATTCTTAATAAAATACGTACATTTTCCTCGTTGCCCTACTGATGTTTCCTAACTTAGGATGACAAATTTATCGCTTGATGTTCGAAATCCTCTTGTGTGATGGAACACGACAGGGAAACATCTAGATTTTGTTCCTGCAGTGTAACTACCATGTGGAATAGGGAAGCAGCACACTGAGGATGTCTGATGGAGTCTCAAGTCAGAACAAGTCTTGGACACTGAAACCGGTCCCGGATTGCGAAGGAAACCCTAGATTATGAAGTCAGAAGAGGCCCCGGACTCGGAAGCCAGCCCCGGCTTCGGCCTCGGATCGATTCCACCTGTGTCCTTCTCATGCATTAGCTGAGCGCATGTATATATAAAGGCAAGTGGCGAGTGAGTTAAATCAGTTCTTAGTCTTCGCTGCTAACACTGACAAGGGGAGCTCCTCTTCACCAAGTCTCCACAATGAAGTTTGTGAGTCTTCATCATTTACAAGTCTGCATATAACTGAGCATTATTACATAAACATTATAAACGAATAAGCTCTTTTGTCTGAAATCAATTTGTGGTGTAACTATTACTGCATAATAAGTGAAGAAATCTGAATGTAAATGTGGTGTTTGGAAAGTTATAATTCAGAGACTTTTTGTGATAGTTTCTCCTTCATCTAGAAAAAAAAATGGAGTAAGACAGGTAGGTTATTAAGAAGGATGTTTAAAGCTGAAATGGATGGAAGGTTTAGGGGACGTCTGACTGACGCCATGAAGGAGGTTTTGAGAGGCCAGACATCAACATCCTGCATTATGTGATGCTGTGAGCTCAGAATAGTTTTTAAATATAAAACCTGATAATTATTAGGAGAACGGTGGAGCACCTGGAAAACAGAAGACTCATTCAGACAAGACAACCAGCACTGGTTTAGAGAAAGAAGGTCCTGTTGATGAATCTGTGGGAACTCTACTACAGGTTAGCAGTGAAAAAAAAACGGGAGAGAGATATAGGTGGACTACATACACATTCCTGAACTGTAAGCTAGTGTAAGATAATGTATTGCACCGTTAACTGATGAACAAACTAGAAAAGCAGGCAGGGATAACAGCAAAGTTCTCAATGGATAGAAGAATAATCAAGAGAGAGGAGATATAGGAATGGTCAAGCTGGATGTATCAGGAGCAGACATGAGTGACTATATACTTACTTTCATATACGTAACGACATGACAGAAAAGAAAATTGTCTGTATTTCATGAGTTGAGAATTATGATAACTAATAAGGAGAATAACAACTGCAGAGAATGAAGGAACAACATAATTCAGACACAGCTAATAAAATTCAGCCCCAACAAATGTGAGGTTATGAAAAACGGGAAAGAAGTTTAGGCTAGTGATCCACAGGAAGACTGCTAACCTCAAGCAAGGAGGACCCTAGAGTACAATATAGAATATAGATGAACAGGAATCCGTCAGTGGAGAATGAATTCCCTGCAAATGTAATTCAGGACTATGTACGTTAAATATCACACCTGTCATAGAATATGCAGCACCTGCCTACGGGAAGTACCTAATCATGTGTTTAAATAACTAGAGAAAGTTCAGGGATTTACAGTAGTATTGACTCCTATATAAAGTTTTAAGGAGTACACAGCAGGAGTCACGAGACAACAAACTAATGAGCATATAGTTAACAGGTCGGGACATGAGTTGAGATTCAACTCCTACAACCAGGACTAGGTGAGTATGCGTTCCTGGACAGACGTTTGGACAAATCTCCTTACACATGCTGCCCTTGACATCCTAGCAAATAAAAGCGTGCAGTAACATTTTTGGAGATGGTCAACTTGTTATTATGTAGAAACAAGGAAGCATTAGGCAGCTGTGTGTTTACCTGGAGAGAGAGAGAGTTCCGGGGGTCAACGCCCCCGCGGCCCGGTCTGTGACCAGGCCTCCTGGTGGATCAGCGCCTGATCAACCAGGTAGTTACAGCAGCAGAACAATACTCGTGTCTCATCTTCATTATCACTATTTACAACTGATATGTTTTTTCCACTCAGAATACGAACTATTAATTGCTAGGCAATGTTCCTATGGCATTCTGATTCACTTAACTAAAACGAATTTCCTTACCTTAAGCATTTTTGTTCATATTAGGATGTTTCTCATGGTACAATAATTGAAACATTTCTGTCCATATATTATTACGATGTTCCACACTGTACCATACCAAAATACCTCTGAGAATACAGTATTTAGAGGTTGCAGATGATACTAGTTAAGCTAATGTTTCTCAACAAGGAGGTGACTCGTGGGACTTTATTATAAATGATAATTGGAGAATATGATACACAACTTCTAAAATAATATTAAACTACAGTAACTTTAACTAAAAACTATACTAGAGGTGTTAGTATGATATGGTGTTGACATTCTATGTTAATGAGCTTTTATGGTGTGTCAGGTGCTGATGCTGGCGCTGCTGACTGTGGCGAACTGCCGAAGCTTATTTGATGGAGGAGACGAAGTGGAGGTCGCCGAGACTGACAGGTACACCCCACCCACACCCCTCCATCACTCCACTCACCCCTCCAACACCCCACCCTCACCCCTCCAACACTATTCTCACCCCTTCAACAACCCACCCTCACTCCTACACTCCAGCCTCACCCCTCCAACATTCCACCCTCACCCTTCCAACACTTCAGCCTCATCCCTTCAATACCCTCCTTCCCCTCCAAAACACCACCCTCACCCCTCCACCCTCACCCTTCCAACACTCCAACCTCATCCCTCAAACACTCCCTCCTCACTCCTCCAACACTCCAGTCTCCTCACTCCTCCAACACTCCAGCCTCCTCACTCCTCCAACACTCCAGCCTCCTCACTCCTCCAACACTCCAGCCTCCTCACTCCTACAACTCTCCAGTCTTCTCACTCCCCCAACACTCCAGCCTTCTCACTCCTCCAACACTCCAGCCTCCTCACTCCTCCAACACTCCAGCCTCCTCACTCCTCCAGCACTCCAGCCTCCTCACTCCTCCAACACTCCAGCCTCCTCACTCCTCCAACACTCCAGCCTCCTCACTCCTCCAAAACTCCAGCCTCCTCACTCCTCCAACACTCCAGCCTCCTCACTCCTCCAAAACTCCAGCCTCCTCACTTCTCCAACACTCCAGCCTCCCTGTCCCCAGTGTCTCATGGACACTTTGTAATATATTAACACGCAAAGTTTTTCCTCAATTAAAATATTTAGTGATATATTTAATACTTTATGAGTTTCACTTAAAATGGAGAACTTAAAAAAAAATTAAATCCGTCTACTATTGTGGTTACATTTAATTATTGATAATATCTTCTCGTATTGCACTAGGTTAATAAATGAAAATGAGGATCGACCATCGGCATTCCATGAGAAGGGCTCCCCGCTGTCTCCAGAGTCTGCCACTGCTCTTGTTCTTCCCTCAGCATATAAGAAGGTAGACCTCGAGACAAAGGGACGCGGTCTGGTGTCCCACGAATCAGAGAGGAATGAATTGCCATCTTCATTCCATGAGAAGGGCTCCCCGCTATCTCCTGAATCTGCCACTGCTCTTGTTCTTCCTTCAGCATATAAGAAGGTAGACCTCGAGACGAAGGGACGCGGTCTGTTGTCCCATGAATCAGAGAGGAGTGAATTGCCATCCTCATTCCATGAGAAGGGCTCCCCGCTGTCTCCTGAGTCTGCCACTGCTCTTGTTCTTCCCTCAGCATATGAAAAAGTGGACCTCGATTCCGAGGGACATGAACTGTCATCCTCATTCCATGAGAAGGGCTCGTCTCTCTCCCCAGAGTCTGCTACTGCTCTTGTTCTTCCTTCACAATATGAAACAGTGGACCTCGATTCGGAGATTTTCGATTTGTCGTCTTCATTCCATGAGAAGGGTTCTTCGCTCTCCCCTGAGTCTGCTACTGCCCTCGTTCTTCCTTCAGCATATAAAGTAGTGGACCTCGACTGAAACTCACGCGAGTTGTCATTCTCATTTACAAGGTTTCCCCACTCTCCCGCAAGTCTATGACGCCGAAGCTGTGCTGAGCGAGATATGCTTGAGAGCAAGTGTGGATATAAGTGTGTCAAGCACTAGTTTAGCGGAACCTGATGAAGGAAATCAGTTTATGACTTCCTAAGAAATTTATTGCTAATAGCTTGACTATAATTTATAATAAATAAGAATTTAAAAATTTCAAAGTTTCATTTAGAAAAATAATTTTGTATATTATGTGTACACATATTTACTCTCAATGAAAGAGAATCCAACTGCTTTCTAACACATTCCCAAGAATCATAACAATAACTGGCTGTATAAAAAGAATGCACAGCTCAGTAAGTCTCACTTTGGAATAAAATAACTCATTTTGATGCACTACTGAAAATTAAGAAAAAACATACTTAATCAAGCGAAACGTTGTAATATAAAGTACCTATACTGTGTCAAAATATCTTATTCCAGATGGGGAGTCATTACAATTCTTTCCTCCTTAAGTCAGGTCACGTCAAGAGTAACTCGTCTCTCAACTTATATTAAATCACATAGTAAATACATATAGTAAATCACCATATAAAGTCCTGAAACTGAGTAATAATTACGCACACACACACACACACACACACACACACACACACACACACACACACACACACACACACACACACACACACACACACACACACACACACACACACACATATATATATATATATATATATATATATATATATATATATATATATATATATATATATATATATATATATATATATATTATATATATATACAGATATATGCAGAACAAAAATTGTGAAAAAAGCAGTGGCCTTCCAAACCCTTTCGTGATACCTCACATTATCACAGAACTGTAAAATTAAAAGATCAGCGAAAGGCATTTAAGGACGAGATTACACCTCACAGTCAACTTACAACACCTGAGCCTTTATGATGCAGGTAGGTGGTCAGGGACCTTTCAGATAAGTCCTTGACCTGCCTTCTGCTGATCTTGTGTTTTTATAGTTCCTTGATAATGTGGGATATCACAAAAGCGTTTGGAAGTTCATTGTTTTTTCACAGTGGTTGTTCTGAGAATTCTGAACATTGTAAAAATCTCTCGTCGGTTGACGCATGCTGGGGTTGAGATGAAGAGCTGAAAACCACTTGCCTGAAGGCTGGCTGCCTTGGACCAAAACGTCTAGCTATATATATATAAATATGAATATATATATATATATATATATATATAATATATATATATATATATATATATATATATATATATATACAGTGGTCCCTCGTTGTTCGTAATTAATCCGTTCCTGGAGTCGTTACTACAAACGAAATTTACGATTTACGAATCAATTTTCCCCATAAGAAATAATGTAAATACAATTAATCCGTTCCTGACACCCAGAAGTATTAAAACAAAAAAATTTTAACATGAAATATGCATGTAGTACATAAACAATACAATGGGAAATGATGAATGAAACATTAACAGCATAACACTTACCTTTATTGGAGATTCTTCTTAGTGTATGGGAGACTGGAGGAGGAGAGAGAGTGGATTGTTTATAGTTTGGAAGGGGAATCCCCTTCCATCAACACCTCAGGTACCATTTGCTTTTCTGGGGTTGCTTCTCTTCTCTGTTTCTTAATGCCACTAGGACCACCTTGAGAGTCACTGGAGTCCTGTTTCACAAAATAACTGTGGAGTGAGCTCTGTTTCTGGCATCTCTTTAACACTTCCCTAAAATGGCCCAAGACTTTGTCACTGTACATGTTGCCAACCTAGCTTGCAACAACCTTGTTAGGGTGATGTTTCTCCATAAAGCTTTCCATCTTACCCCACATAGTAAAAATCTCTTTAATTTCTGAAGAAGGCACCTTCTTCCATCTCTCTTCCTCCTCCTCTGCAGCAAGATTCTGAGCTGCGATGTGTTGCTCTTCATGCTGAAGCTTTTGCAGCTCCTCAGTGGTGAGCTCTTCATTGTCGTCTTCCACCAATTCTTCCACATCCTCCAAACTCACATCCAACCCCATGGAACTCCCCAGTGCCACAATTGATTTTACAACAGACATAGGCTCATTAGGGTCAGTCCCAAATTCTTCAAAATCCCTCTTGTCGACACAATCTGGCCACAATTTTCTCCAGGCAGAGTTCAAAGTCCTGGTAGTCACTCCCTCCCAAGCCATACCTATAAGGGTTATGCAGTGGAGGATGCTGAAGTGTTCTCTCCAAAATTCCCTTAGGGTCAAGTGAGTGTCTGTGGTCACAGTCAAGCACCTGTGAAACATTGCTTTTGTGTAAAGTTTTTTAAAGTTTGCAATAACCTGCTGGTCCAGGGGCTGGAGGAGAGGAGTGGTATTCGGGGGCAAGAACTTTACTGTGATGAACCCAAACTCCTCAAAAATTAGGTCATCCAAGTTTGGAAGATGAGCACGTGCATTGTCCATTACTAGCAGGCACTTGAGATCCAATTTCTTTTCCAGGAGATATTCCTTCACACTAGGGCCAAACACTTCATTGAACCACTCGACGAAAATTTCCCTCGTGACCCATGCCTTACTATTAGATTTCCAAAACACACACAATTTACTCTTCATAACATTGTTTTTCCTGAACACTCTGGGATTTTCAGAATGGTATACTAGTAATGGCTTCACTTTGAAATCCCCACTAGCATTAGCACAGAACATTAGCGTCAGCCTGTCTTTCATAGGCTTGTGTCCTGGCATTGCCTTTTCCTCTTGTGTAATGAAGGTCCTCTTTGCCATTTTCTTCCAAAAGAGGCCTGTTTCGTCACAATTGAACACTTGTTCAGGTTTCAGTCCTTCAGCCTCTATGTACTCGTGGAATTCATGCACATATTTTTCAGCCGCC